>CABEEJ010001561.1:29625-150088 GCA_901482245.1 Timema douglasi
CCCCCCCCCCCCATCAGAAAATTGAATAAGACGAGACTTACGTCTTTGTGACTTTATGCTCCCCAGCGTGGGCTAAGGTAAGTCCCATTTTATTTTTTTGTCGACGAAGAAGGTCAAATTTCCTTTGCTTCGACTTCAACACCCACAATAAACTTCTCATCTTCAAAACCTTGCGAATGAATAAGAACATTTTGATATATAATATAATGAATTTGGAGTATCTCACTAAATATGAACTATTTCAGTTATGGTAACTTTTATAACAACTATTAAATAGCATTTTAACATTATTATTATTATGTGTTCTGTCTTACGACAGGCCCATTCCTCTTGTCAGGGAACTTAGATCTCCAATGCGCCCAGTCCTCTGCCTCCTCCTTCAGCTCCCAGAATTTTCTTCTTTCCTTTAAGTCATCTAATATTTGAATCCTCATTAACATTAACTAATTATCAATTTACTTCTATTACCTCCTATGTGGTGTCTAGTGTTCCAACTTCTTGGCTACATATTCACGGGTACTGGGTTCGACCCCACGGTGCTTCTAGACTTTCTGTAAAGCAACTAGATCTTATCTTTTAGATTCATATGTCAAGTAATTTGACTTGAAACTGTAATTTTTGATACATATTATCAATTTATATTAAATATCACTAATAATATACTAGAGTGTTATCTATGTTTAACCTAAAATATGTGTTTGTATTTTTAAAAGGTGCTCTAAATGTTAATTCGTTAGAAAATCAAGGTAGGTTCACACTATGGCACATCACATTGGTTCGTATCGCATCAATTCGTCCCGGATTGACTCGTACCGCATAAGTTCGTTTCGGATTGACTCGTGCTGCATCGGATCGTATCGCATCAATTCGTCTCGGATTGGCTCGTACCGCATCGGCTCGTATCGCATCAATTCGTCTCGGATTGACCCGTACCGTATCAGTTCGTTTCGGATTGACTCGTACTGCATCGGCTCATCTCGCATCAATTCGTCTCGGATTGGCTCGTACTGCATCGGCTCTTACTGCATCAATTCGTCACGGATTGGCTCGTACCGCATCGGCTCGTATTCCATAAATTCATATCGGATTGGCTCGTACCACATCGGCTCGTATCACATCAGTTCGTTTCGGATTGACTCGTACTGCATCGGCTCGTATCGCATCAGTTCATCACATTGGTTTGTATTGGATTGGCTCGTATAGCGTCGGTTCGTATCGCATCATCTCGTATTGCGCCAGTCCGTAAAATATTCCTGGTTTGAGTTTTTCCAAATTTTCATACAAAATATTGCGAGAATGAACCAACTCGATGCGATATACAAACAAGTGAGCGCCAACTTAAATATAACACTCAAAATTAAAACATTATTTTAAACTAGCACGTTATGACCATTTTTTTTTTATGTACTAACAATTATTATCGAAATCATTACGTGGCATACATTTTACATGTTTCATTCGTCTACAAACCTGCTTTCGTGGCTCAAGTTATTGAGTGGTAACTAAAGCGATATCATCTTAAGGGAGCAATTTAAATTATAAGCTTTTAGATACCTCGTAGCCCCTATAGTGAACAAGTGGATTAAGGTATAAGTTTTGTATTTTCTGTACCTTACGTAAAAAGTGGAGGTCATGAAAGAGCCCATCTCAAGGAAGACTAACCGGGAAATTAGATACAAGAATAGGTTAGAAACAAAACTAATTGAGGTGCAGATTTCGGCCTTATAGGCTTACATTTTTACAGCAGCTAATTTTGGATAAGTTTAATAGATGTTCCTCCGTAAAAACACGTGTTTACCTATTATTTTTTAAATTATATAAGAATGGATTCTGTGGTTTCATTTCTACTGCCTTTGTAAGTAGAATAAATAAAACCACACTATGATGAGAAGTCTGCTTCGAATTAGTTTGTTTATTGGTTGGTAAATTTGGTGAGAGATAAAAGTTATTTTATCGGTGATATAAATATCTCATTTTAAGGCAAACGAACACACACCACTGTTTATGATGCCTATGGTATCAGGCTCGTGGAAAAAAACCTTGATTTTCAGTTAAAAAGAGTGTGAGGTTGAAATTTCTTTCGAGGACACTGGAAATGGTTTTAGAATATCTTATTTGTCACGGTAGTTTTCCTTCTGGTCTCTACGCTAATGTGGATGCATGTTTCTAAGTACCTTCCTCTTCCTTTGGATTCAGCCGTCAAATAACCATTGTGTAAAATTGTGTGTAATAATACAAAACAAAGAAAGCCAAAAGAATAATGATTTTAGTATTGTTTTTATTGCACCGCGCCTTACTACCTATTCGGGCTATACGCTTAAGTACTAATTACGCTAATGGTTCTAGGGATTTGGAAGATTAAATTTATATAAAGTGTACACACATTTGCGTGGAGGGAAAGTAGAAAATCATTTAGGAAAAAACACCTTCAGTACACGCAATCAAGACTCGAACCTCAATCTCCCAGTCACAGGAAGTCTAGTCTACTACGAGAGTAGAGCGCTAAGCCATACGACCACGGAAGTGGGTGATTTTTAAAAATAAAATGCAAACGCATTCGCTTAGAGATTAGCAGCAGATTAGCACTGGTGGGAGGGTTGGGGGGGGGGGACATTAATGTGGCTGATGCTGATGCATGGGATCTCGGGCCAAGAGTAAATTATACTTGCGCACACCCAGCTGCAGAAGTAGTTTTCAATGTGGTACGGTTATAGTAAGAATTATTAACTCCTTTTGCGAGTTGTACCCACCGTCAAGGCTCTCGCTTACTTACTCTTTGGGCGTAGGAACTAGAAAGTTATTTGCCGCACTTACAAAAGTACCCCATCTATCCCTATCTTGAGCTAGTTCTATCCAGTCCACCTCATTACACCCTACCTCTTTCAGGTCCATTCTAATGTTATCCTCCTATCTACGTCTAGGTCTTCCCAATGGTCTCTTCCCATTCGGTTTGCCAATCAGTACCTAGAACAAGGTTCTATTTTTATTATTATTATTATTAGCACCGCGTCTTACTACCCGTTCAGGTTATACGCACTTACGCTAATGTGTAATGGTAGGGTGATTGTGAGATGAAATGGAGGACCTACAGTTTAACGTGGAATCCGAACCACGGTGGAAGCCTGGCATTCCCCACATTCACAAGCTGTGATTAATACACGTCTTGTCAGAGGTGAAGGAAGGGTTTGTTAATCAGATAAATCTGTGCCGGGACCGAGGATTGAACCCCGAACCACAGCACAGAGTTCTGATACCTTACCCCTAGACCACCAGGTCACCTCATCAAGGTTCTAGATTCTCCCATTCGAGCTGAATGTCTTGCCCACTACAATCCACGAGATTTGGCTACCCTGACAATGTCTTGTGAAAAGTACAGGATATATAACTCATCATCACGTAGCCTCCTCCACTCATCCCTTTATAAACCAGACTATAGTCGTTTCAATTACACTAATACTCGCCTTGGTGGTCCACAAGTCAGGCTTGCCAAACTCGTGGCCCTATCCATGATTTTGTGCGGCCCACGGACCTTATGAAGAACCTTCATGGAACACATTATTCTTCATTTTTACTAACGTCAACGCATTTCAACCTTTTGGAATGTGATATTTAGGGAATTATAAAAAATTATATACTTTCATTGACAGCCATCGACTCACGAAATTGTTGAATTTGTGCACCAAATATGTGTAATATTGGGAGGAAATACATTATGTTAACATTTGTTTTCTCAAATGAAATTGTACCAAGCTTCAGAGAGGCTTACTGACGGGCCCACACATTTGTTAACAATTTTAAAAGTGACTTTGGCATAATATTTAAGTTGGGAGGGAAGGATATGCGAAAAAAGATCAGTATTTTTACATTATTTATAGCAAAACTTTTTTGGTCAAAATAAATAAAATATATCTTCAGTAGAAACATAGAGTTTAGTTCTATTCACATGGTGATTTCAACAATCGTTGAATAGCTGTCATGAGCATAGCTGCATTAGATGACAAATATTTTAAGTGAATAGAAAACATCACAAAATTCCAGGACACCCTTGACAGATATTCAAGACCTGTTGATATCACCACGTGAATAAAATTAAACTCTAATTTTCTACTGGATAAATATTTGATTCCTTTTTTCGTGTTACTCTCGCAGTATACTAGACTTCCGAAGACGGGAAGATTAATATTCGAATCTCGGTCGAGTGTACTGAGGGTGTTTTATTTTTCAAAATGGTTTTCCACTCCTCCTACAAGCAAATTCGGGTAGGCTTCCTCTAATTATAACCTTCCTAATTCCTGAAAACAGTAGCGTAACTAGTAGCTAAGAGTATAACCCGGACGGGTAGTAAGACGAGGTGTTGAATAAACAAACACTAATATCAAAATAAATGATGGCGAAAACATTTGTTTTATCTTTTTAAATATCCTTCCTATCAAAATCCTACTTATGTAAGAACTTTTTGATCAAAGGTGACCTGGCGGTCTAGGGGTACGGTGTCAGACTTCTATGCTGGCGGCCGGGGTTCAATCCTCGGTCCCGGCAAAGATTTATCTGATTACCAAACCCTTCATTCACCTCATGACAATACATCTTGTGAATGTGAGGAATGCCAGGCCTTCACCGTGGTTCGGATACCACGTTAGACTGTAGGTCCTTCATTTCATCTCACAGTTACCCTACCATTACACATTAGCGTAAGTGCGTATAACCCGAACGGGTAGTAAGACGCGGTGCTAGTAATAATTATAATAATAATTTTATCACGTGCGTTGGCAGTGGTCGTTGCATGCGGATCTCACAAAGGAACATTCATTCGAGAGGAATCACGTCGATACGTCCACGAATCAGGCAACCGCCTCGTGGCATTTATTGTTTGTAAATAAAAACCAGAGATAATCTACTACAGGACTTCTGTGAACTTCAACCGGGTGCGAAGCTTTGTTGTTTTATTAAATCAGTATTAACCTACGATCTAACCAGTGTACGAACCACTTCAATGTATCTTTTTCAATTCGAAATAAACAAAACATATGAAAGGTAAACAATGATGAAACTAAGGGTGTTTGTTCAGAGATATTGCTAGGTTTCTGAATTTTAATTTCGTTTCGCGTAGGCTACTTGAAATAAATACTTTAAGCCAAAATGGTCCAAAGTTTTACATCCCTAGGGCCTAATCTGATTTGCACCACGGGCCGAATAAATTTAATTAGTAGGCTAAATAACTTAATATAGGCCTGAAAAATACCCTTAATAAACATTAATTTCCAATACTTATATTTAGCACAACATCTTACTACCCGTTCGGGTTATACGCTTAAGTACTAATTACGCTTATGGATTAGGAATTGGAAAGGTTGAATTTAGAGGAAATGAACCCGCATTTGCGTGGAGGGAAAGTGGAAAACCATTTATCTTACACAAATAATGATTTCTAGGCACACTCAGACGTACTCAAACGAACTTTTGATTCAAAGATAATAAAAAAAAATTTACTTATTTATTTTAATTGAAGTTCACATAGGTGTCTTAAGTGTCCTAATAGCTCGAAATTTCTGATTACCAAACCCTTCCTTCACCTCTGACAAGACATCTTGTGAATGTGGGGAATACCAGGCCTCCACCGTGGTTCGGATTCACTGTAGGTCCTTCATTTCATCTCACAATCACCCTACCATTACACATTAGCGTAAGTGCGTATAACCCGAACGGGTAGTAAAACGCGATGTTAATGATAACTCGAAATTTGTCCATTAGGCTATAATACACTATTAAGTAAAAACCAAGAAACTGTTGTCCGGATTAAACGAAATACGTAATATCAAGGGATTACTGTACATCGATATTATCAGATTTTTTCCCTTCACTTACGATGTGATTCAACAATCTGAATTTTTTTATATTATAAAAAAAAAATCATGTAAAATATACCTGAAAATGTTTCGATTCAAAATCCTACCAACATTTTTTATCTCTAGTAGAAAGAAGCAGTGGAACATTAATTTCAATTTTCTTTATAATAATAATAATAATAATAATGTAGTATGATGATAATTTTAAGTTGTAAAAATCGAGTGTCCTATCTCAGCAATTGGTTAAGAAATGTATTTTACGCTATACGTTCACTTCAAGGAAACTCTAGACTATAGTTATCTACGCACAAAAAATGGGGATTTTTTTCAAGGCAGATGAGAGCGATAAAACTGGGGTAAATGAAGAAATAAGGTCCACATAAGCTTCTAATTGTAAATTAATCACGGCATTTTACCACCTAAACGACGAAAGTACAAAATCCCACTTATCTCTTTATCTCTTACATGATAAAATCTTTTCTCGCTGTAACAAAAGTCTTCGCAACCTTCCTTATGCCGACGCTTTAAAATACACCGAAACGTTCTCAAGGTCATACGATCTGCCCCTATATAGCCCAGTTGCTTCTGCCCCAAATAAACGTGGAGATATATGCAAGCGGATTCGATCTTGAAAATTTCAACAAGATTGTCCTAAAGAATTAAAAGTTTTATTTAAAAATACAGCTATGGTTTTTGTAAAAATAAACCTTACATTAGCTAATGTTACCCTAAATAATTTGATAAATATTAGATAATCATAGTCTGTCAAAATAATACAATTTTCAAAATATTAAATACTAACTTTACAAATGTGATGGCATTAAATCAAATAATTTTACTGCCCACAAAAATTAGGAAATTTAGACATATGCTATAATTTTTATTCTTTCTTAAGTATATCGCTGCCAGTGGATGCCTATTTGTTCTGTCTTACGACACGTCCATTCTATTTGTCAGTGAGCTTGGATCGCCAACGCGGCCTGTCAGTTTGCTCTGTATTAAAGAAGAAATTATATTATATGTAATTTTTACTTTCTCGCTATCTTACAGGTAGAGAAAGTATTATGATCGTAAAAAAAACGTACTCGAAATTTTGATGAATATCAACGTTTCATGATCCCCCGAATCCGAAAAGGTGGTTTTTGAATTTCCGTATGTCTGTCTGTACCTCCAACTAGAGCCTAACCTAGTTTACTGATCGGGCTAAAACTTGGTATCTCAATGATGATTTTTTAGAAATGTTATTGTACCTGTTTTATTTGACTTAATAAATCGACTTGAATAAATTATCTTCAAGCTATGATTCATATTTATATTGTTTAGTTAACCAAAGAAATGGTACCAATTAATCTAGTTAGCTGTTCCATCCAAGTACGTTCCCTATATTATAAATTCATATTTCTCCTTACTATAATTAATATGAATATTACTAGAACTTTAAGGTAAAGTATTACGACAACCGTCAAAAAAATCCAACCCGATATGTTGATGGATGTCGACGTTTCATAACCTTCTGAACCCTAAAAAGTGTTTTTTGCAACTCTGTCTGTCTTTGTGTTTGTCTAACCCTAAAAATTTAGAACAGTTTACTTAAGGGTTAAAAGAGAAAAAATCAATTTTTCTCAAAATAGGCTTCAACGATTTTGATTAAAATTCGTATCTAAGCGTTGACTAAGATTATATCCAAAATGGCTTTTTCCATTTTGCCATGAAAATGACTTTTAGGGTGCTTTACAGAAGCAAATTTTCTATATCTCCGCAAATATTTGAGATACTAATTAGCTTATCATTGTAAAATGTCTGTACTATTAAAAATAAAAATACTTTTATTTGAAATATATTTCTATAAAACCAATAGTTCCTGAGATATTGGAAAATATATTATTATAATTCTGTGAGCTTTAGTTGTGAAGAGATACTACTTAAGTTTAAACGCAATAATTCTCCAATGACATAGAGTAAGCAAAAAGTCTCTCAAGAAGTTGATGTTGTTTTCCCTTTAACCTCTTAGGGGAAATATTTGTACAGCACAGGGGCGAATCCAGGATTTTCGTGGGGTGGGGGGAAGGTACGCACGTGCTCCCATTGGGATCGGGGAGGGGAAGGGGGGGCACCTCAAGAAATTTTGACATAAGAATACTTCAAAATTTGAGAGTAAATTTTTAAGTAATTTTTCAGTGTAACGCTAAACTTGAGAATAGTACTCTAATGAAGGGTATAACTCGAAATGTGTGATTATTATTGAAATTTATAAAAAGAAAATAAGTTTAAACACTTTAACAATTATTATATAAACAGATTTTTTTTTAGCTTTTCAATCAATTAGACAAAATATATGTAATTATTCACATATCGAACAATCGAACTTTAACTCCATTCTAAATCAAAATTTTACCTTCAAGCCATACTAACACGTTATGTGTATGGTATTATTCAAAAATTTTGTTTAAGGCACGTTATTTAAAAATAAATTATGTATTTATTGCTAATCATTGAAATAGTAATAATATAAATGATAGAATAAATTTAAACCTAAACAATGTTTGTGCAACAAGGTTAGAGGCGCACAACTAAAATTTGGGTAATTTCATTAATGTCTAATTTCACCATTGTAATACTTAATGTGATTGTCTTAAGTATTTATAATAACTACCGTATATTAATCATTTAATAATATTGCCAGTGACAATTTTTTTTAATAAAATCCGGTTAGTGTGATTATATTACATGACAATAAATCTAGTAGTTACTTTAACATTGATTTAATTGGTTTAATTTCTTGAAGAGGGTGCACGTCCCCCCATGCCCTTCTCCTGGATCCACCCCTGGTAGAGAAATGATATCTCTCTCTCATTTTAGACTCAATAGTCAATATTTACCTATTTTATTGGTCAAAATTTATAAAAGAGAAATTTGATAGTAATACGATAACCATAAGATGTGCATCCCCTAATAAAATGCCAAAAATTCTAGACCTAATTCAAAATTTTAATACGAAGTGTTGACCCTTGGGTACCGGTAATCAATGTCGATATATTGTATTGGTCTAAATATACAAGAGAAGAAGTTAATTCTTTAAAAAAATATTATAACATTTAAAAGGTGAGTCAAAAAAGTTCTACGTATGTATAGCGGAATTTACTCTCGGGTTCGCTAGTGTATATTATGTTACGAATTTTGAGTAAATGCTTCCATTTTTAAACAATAGAGCAAGAAAATTCGTGCGGAGCTCCAAACCATTTATTTTTATTTAGCAATGCATCTTATTACCCGTTAGGGTTACACGCTTAAGTACTAATTAGGAATTGGGAAGGTTGAATTTAGATAAAGTGAACCCACATTTTCGTGGTGGAGGGAGAGTGGAAAACCATTTAGTACCCCCCCCCCTCCGCCCAGTTCACCCAATCGAGATTCTAAGCTCGATCTCCCCGTCCTCAGCGGTCTAGACCAACACGACTAGCGTGTTAGCAAACTATACCACCGAGGTGGGTTCCTTTCTTATTAAGCTCATCTGTATCCAAACCTTGACTTCTATGACGTCATGCAGAAGACATTTCCTCCAAAGAATGTGTTCAATTCAGTTTGCTTTGTAGAAGAAAGTATATTAGATTTTTTTTTAAATATTTAAACGCTACCCAAAAATTTATTTATCAGTATTAATGTTATTTGTTAAAACATAAATATTTTATTATTTTTTTGAAATTGATTATACAATATATACATTACTTTCCCAAAAATTAGAAGAATTACAAATATGCATCACTTTCTAATATTATTTTTTTATTTATGTTATCTAACGTGCACTTTCTTAGCAAATTGATTAGTACACGAGGATTTCTAATAGTGATTGCGAAAGAAACTACTAATTCTGCCGGTCAATCTAGATTAACATAACTTCTAGGGTTCTTTTACACGCTACAATCGAAATGGAACCGACAGCTTTGGCACCCCTCCGAAGGAAGTTGCGCTACGAATTTTTTACCACCCAAGTAGAATCCGTCGACCCCAGCTGAGTCTGAACCCATGATCATCGTGTCCTGAGGCAAACACTTTATCCCAATACCACCGAAGTTGACTTGCAAAATAAATTAAAAGCAAGGCAGCCTATTATATTTGTTTATTATTGACAGTTACAAAATTAGCTAAAATAATTTTCATAATATGTAAAGTGATGTGTTTTGCAGTTGTCAATTTTCAAAAAATAATATCAATATCATTAAAATAATGCTATTAACAAATTAAATTGTTATTGAGGTTTACCTGAACTTTATTATTTTTATTTTTTAACAGTTACTTTCCACGCAAATTATACTATATCAGTAAATCTCGTAATTTTTAGTAACTATAGGCGTTGAAAACCATATAATAAATATATAGAACAAAAGAAGGGTGAATTTTGAGGAAATTGAACGGCAATAAGCCACAGGGATTAGAGTTAATTTATATGTGCATAAAAATATTGCCATTACACCCGATCGTATTGGAACATCGGTCTCCAAGATCAACGTTCTTGACCATATCAGCAAGGCCAATCCTTTCTTTAAGAGTCTACTATAAGAGCTATTCCTATCCAGTCCAGCTCATTACACCCTAGCCTCATCTTGAGCTAGTTCTATCTAGTCCACCTCATTACACCCTGGCCTTATCTTGAACTAGTTCTAACCAGTCCACCTCATTGCACCCTAGCCTTATCTTGAGCTAGTTCTATCCAGTCCACCTCATTACACCCTAGCCTTATCTTGAGCTAGTTCTATACAGTCCACCTCATTACACCCTAGCCTTATCTTGAGCTAGTTCTATCCAGTCCACCTCATTACACCCTAGCCTTATCTTGAGTTAGTTCTATCGAGTCCATCTCATTACAACCTATCCCTATTTTGAGCTAGAGCCATCCAGTCCCCCTCATTAAAACCTATCCTTCTCTTGAGCTAGTTCCATCCAGTCAACCTCATTACACCCCATATCTTTTAAATCCATTCTATTACTATCCTCCCATCTGCGTTTATGACATCTTGGTCTCTTACCATTGAGTTTACCAGTCAACACCCTGAACACAGTTCAAAAAAAAATAAAAAATTCTCCCTCGTACCGCTTGTCCAGCCTACTGTTATCCACGAGATTTGATCTTACCAACACTTTTTGGGGATGTTTACAGAGTACTCTTTTTGATCCAAATATCTTCCTTAGCACCCTGTTTTCAAACACCCTAAATTTCTTCTCGTCCTGGAAGGACGTCCAGAAAGCCTTAAATGACTTAGAAGTCTTTTAAATTCTCGTAAATGGCTTTAACGATTTTGATTAAACCTCATATCTTGGCTCAATATACTATTACAAACAAAATGGTTGACCTCATTTTCATGGAAAAATTACTTGAAAATCTTGTGAATGTTGGGTAAGCACGACGCTAAAGAAAATTTAAATTATTAGCGTGGGCATTTTATAGCCTATTGTTTATTTGATTTCTGATATTCTTTTTTTGATCCACATCTACATTTGACTACGAAACAATGGCCTCTTTTTGTAAACTACGGGATATTTAATCAATCGATAAAAGGAAATATTGATTTTTTATGAAATGTTGCCAGTCTTGTTTAAAATGAATTAATATAAATTAAATTTTAATAAATATAAGCTTGTCCATTTGATATAAAAATAACCATTGACTTATTTAAATATCAATTTTTTAAATTTATTTAGCTCATATTTGCTTAAATGTATTTAAAAGATTGACAAATTACTAAGAAACTTGACAGTGCAGGTAACAAAGATATTTTAAATATACATTCTATTAAATCATTAGAATATTACCATAAATTGTATCATAATCAAAACCATCTCATTGAACACAATATATTTTGCTGCACCCCAGTAGATTATTATTATTATTATTATTATTATTATTATTATTATTATTATTATTATTATTATTATTAGCACCGCGTCTTACTACCCGTTTGGGTTGTACGTACTTATGGTAATGTGTAATGGTAGGGTGATTGTGAGATGAAATGAAGGACCTACAGTTTAACATGGGATCCGAACCACGATGAAGGCCTGGCATTCCACACATTCACAAGTTATGATTAATACACGTCTTGTCAGAGATGAAGGAAGGGTTTGGTAAGGTCCGCCATTTGTGGATAAAATTCCAATTTTTCACTATGATCACTTGTTTGAGAAATAAATACCTGAATATTTACCATTCCAAACGAATACAATTCCAATATTTGAGGGGGGGAGGGGGAGTATAATTCCAGAGAGTACAATTCTAATTTTTCATTAAGGTCACTTTTTTGAGAAATATTTGAATGATTACCATTCCAAATGAACACAAGTCCGATTTTTAGGGATATAACTATCTCAATGGGTACAATTCCAATAGTTCATTTAAGTCATTCGTTTGAAAAAATACATGAACGGTTACGATTAAAAATTGATACAATCCCGATTTTTCAGGATGTAATTCCAGCAGGTACAATTCCGAATTTTAATCAAAAGTCGCTTAGTCTGAGAAATACCTGAACGGTTAACATTCTAAATTGATACAATTCAGTCGTATCATAACATTAATTTGAAACCTGTGTCTTGGTTTCGGGAGGAGCTCTTCTTTAACCGCCTCACCGATAACACTTGGCCCTCTTTCCGTCCCGTTGAGACAAGATTCTTCCATGAACCACCTTAACTGGGGGAACCCCTTCTGGAGAGGAGATTGTTAACTGGAGGAGAGGTGGAGAACGGCGCTAACAGTTTAGAATAACAGATAAATTATAGAACTACGGAGGTCTCAGCTGGTCAATCTTCGTGACGTATCTCCGCAATACACACACACAAAAATAAAAAAAATAAGTAAATTTGCTATTTTTAGTTTATGCGTGTGACGTCAAAAGCTTAGAACGTGAAACAATCTGTCTAGTTTTCCTGGGGGGGCCGGGAAAGAAGGAGGGGCTACACGCGTGTAATGATACACGCGAAGGAAGTGCAAGGCTGCTATAGACCGGAGGAGGAAACGCAAACTTCATTGATGTGTTTCAGCCACGCGAGTTTGTGAGGGGGAGGAGCGAGAAGAAGAGAGAAAAACAAAAGGAGGGAGGGTAAACTTGACACAACACACGAGGAAATCACGCGCTTACCGGCGAGCGGCCGGCACACACTCTCCGTGCTGATCAAAAACCTCAACAAAACCTTTTCCCTCTCGTCTCTCCCCTTCACCTACTTGTTACTGTAATCAGCGGTGACGTAAAGACAACAGTAGGGCATCGGAAGTAACTCATGTGGCTTTGGGAAACGATGAGTGCGTGAAAAAAAAAGAAAGAAAAAAGAGTGAGTTGAGGGAGGAGAGGAAAAGAAGGCAGAAACAATCGTAGGCAAGCTGGGGGTGTCCCGCGCGTTTACACCTCTCCTCTTCGGTCACAAACACAATAATGTACTGGTAGCGAAACGGTTGAACCCCAACGGGGCGAGAACAGATAGCGAAGGTGGGTGGAAATGTATAAAAGTGTCGGATAGAATGGAGGATGGTTTAGAAGCCACAGGTATGTCGCCCTCCAAGGTTCATCAGTTGATACTTCTTGGCTTGTTGCTCTTGTGGGTCCTGGGAGATACCTCACCGGTCAACAGCAGGAGGGGAGGAAGTAAAAAATCATCACACTTGAGGAAAGCGTGGCTACACCACCAGAACAAACGGCTACAAACGAGATCGGAGCGTTTAAAGATGAAACGACGTTCCGTCAACGAACACCCGTTGGACACTTTGGCCAATATGACCATTTGCCCTTACAAGGTGGTGAGGAATCGTCAGCAAGACCCGAACATGTTCCCCGAGATCATCGAGGAGGTGGAGTGTATATCGGACGAGGTGGGGTGCTCCTGTAAGAAGGAGGGAAGTTACAAGTGCATACAATTAACCACGCAACTCAAAATGTTCAACAAGGCGACGAAGGAGTTTTCGAGCAAAAAGATTAAGTACGGTTGCGTTTGCGGCAAGGAGCCGACGGGAACGCTCGCAGTAGAATCCCCAACGAGTGAAGTCGAGTAAAAGTTGCGTGGCCCGTTATAAAAAACGACGGGCCTACTTCTTGTGTGGACCAAGGGTTGATTTTCTTCAACCGTCCAATGTGATACAAACCTTAATTTATTGTTCCAAGTGATCTCATTGCCTCGCAAGGCTGTGATTGTTTGTGCGGGTATATTGGTTCGAATCCAGACTACATTAGATATTGGTGAAATTTTCTTAGGGCATCATGAAGATCCACATCGTCTAACCAGTGGTGCATCAATGCTTAGCTGAACTGGGAGAAATGACATTGTCTACCCCGAGAACAAGGTAATTTTTCCAAGAGCATTTTAAAACTTAAGAGTCAAACTACGATCTCACGTACTACCTAGTGTGAGCCGTTTTGAAACACTAATTTTGGTCGCTTAATAATCACTTACCTTTTACAAATGGTATATTATTTAAGATGTTTAATTTTTGTCGCTTAACAATCACTTACCTTTTACAAATGGTATATTATTTAAGATGTTTTTTTTTAAATTTTCCACATAATTTATTAATTCAATTAGTTATTTATTTAGATATATTTATTAATGGCTGAGCTAAATATTTTATTTTCATTCGTCCTATCTTTGTGTTATTCATCTGTAAGAAAAAGTATTTTAAATTACATTTCAATAGTTTTGAAGACCATGCCTTCCTGAAGATTACATATAATTTTAATATAATCTATAAGATACACGGAACAGCTAAAATACGAAGCAATGAAGAAGACTAACGCATAAGATAGATTTTAAGAAGAAAAATTAAGACTTGGTATTCGAAAATTATATAATTGTACGTATTAAAAGTGCCCCAAAATTCTCACTTTTAAAAATATATATAGAAATTGTAACTTTAATTCATCTGTACTCGTTAAACCGTGACCTCCGTCAAGTACATTTTTTGGTGCATCACCCCTTACATGAATACAAAAACTGCTATTTTATTAGAGATTAGTTGTTTTTCGTACAAATATGCTAAAAATGTATTTGATAGTTGTATCTTATTTATTTGTTCATAAAAATAAGCCACTAAGTTTAGTAAGGGAGTAAAGAACTCAAAAGACTGATAGTAATATAGTGTTTAAATATGTTCTTGTACTATGTAAGTATGGTAAATTCCGAATCACTTCTGTTTACTCACCATCTGAAGACTAAATTCCGACCAAACATAGATTTGAACCAAAGTTTCTCAATATATATGCGTGTATTTAGACCTTGGCTCTGATCAGCATCATTTTAGGTGATATATTTCAGAAGATGGTAAAATCCTCACTGAAAAACTTGGGGTTAAATCTTTGTAGGGTCAAAATTTGGTCCATATGTTGAGGAAACATTGACGTTCCAAGAATTAAGTGATCATTCTTTATAAATGTGATTTTTGTTACTAATTTTATTTTGTGCGCTTGTAAAAATCATAGACAAAAACAAAATTGTTTTAATTTAATATCTCAGCTAAACACGAAATGTTTTTACTATCTTCTTTCACAAATTGAATTAGGCTAAGCTTAAGTTAATTGGAAGAGTTACGATGCATTTTTAATTTGTATTCCTCTCTCAATTGTATGTTTGATTATTTGATTAGGTTGCTTTTAAGTCTATAATTTTTGGTTAGGTATATATATTTTTTAACTTGTTCAATCGTATTGAGTGTAAGAAAACTTTGAATACCTGATTCTGACTGTGTACACAATTGTCCTATATATGTACTATTTATATCCATTTTATATTTTATTTATTAATTTATTTATTTAATAAAATTATTTATTCAATATTTATAATCATAATGTTGTTGAGTTTAATTATTTTCATGTAATAATCCTATTCTTTAAATCAAACCCTTATTAAAGGTACGTGTTAAGTAATGGAATATGAAACACATCAGTAATACATTTCATTTTGAGGCAATTGCTCTTTGGATGTTTTTGCAGAGTTTTTATTGAAATTTTTTTTTTTTTGTCCAGTATAAAAATAGAGTTTAATTTTATTCACATGGTAATATCAACAAAAATTGTTGACTAAATGACATGAGCAAAGCGGCGTTAGATAACAGACTTTTTAAATGAACAGAAAAAGTTGTCATTAAAATCCAAGACATTCTTTACAGATATCCAACGACTGTTGAGGTCAACATTTGAAGAAAATTAAACTCCATATTAGTACTGAAGCGATATTTTATTTCTTTTCACCAAAACTATGTTTTTATATAAAAACTGTAAAAATATTGTCCTCAACTTAGGTTTCCTACACTCCCACCTTAAATAAATTATTATTATTATTATTAGCACCGCATTTTACTACCCGTTCGGGTTATACGCACTTACGCTAATGTGTAATGGTAGGGTGATTGTGAGATGAAATGGAGGACCTACAGTTTAACGTGGAATCCGAACCACGGTGGAGGCCTGGCATTCCCCACATTCACAATATGTCTTGTCAGAGGTGAAGGAAGGGTTTGGTAATCGGATAAATCTATGCCGGGACCGAGGATTGAACCCCGGCCGCCAGCACAGAAGTCCGACACCTTACCTCTAGACTGCCAGGTCACCCACCTTAAATAAATTAACTTTAGTGGCACTAAAGCGTGACCAAAATAAATATGTTTAAAAAATTGATTAAATTGTTCCTATTCGAATGAAAAATCATCAGATTAATACAAAGCATTTGATAAAAAAAACTTTATAATTACTATACTAGTTTGCTAGTTTAGATATGTATAGTCGGCGTCTGGTAGTAAACACAAGTTACTAAAGTTATTAAAAATATTTTAATATATAATACGTATAATCCGAACATGTAGTGAGTGAAACTTGGTAATAAAAACAAACAAAAAACTTTAATAAATTAATATGCCAATTTATATGGTTTGGATATGTCATTTTTTATAGATAGTATCAATAGCTAATAGTAATTATAGTAAAGTGTTATTATAGACCATAAATTTTTCTAAACATTTACTAAAAGGTTCTTCATACGAAAATCATACTATAAATATGATGAAAGTGGTAAGAAGGACAGTATATAACATTACATTAGATACTAGAAACTCTTTCTTAAAATCATACGTCAAGTAATTTGATTTGCAGCTGTAACATTCAATTTATCACAATAATATCAATAAAATAATACAAATATAATACTACTACTAATAATAATAAGTCTTCAACTTGGTCCCGACGTGCTTCCCATGAATCCGGAGCTGGGAAACGCACTCAGCACCATTTAATCATCATCATCATCATCATCACGTCTCATCAAGACGAAGTAACCGTAGAAGACCAGAAATATCTAGCCGGCGAACCCTGGTGTGGCATACGCTAAGTAATAATAAAAATAATCGACATGGTACCGATGGTTTTCCTTACCCCCCCCCCCCCCCCCCCACACANTGACATTAATGATAACCTCAACAAAAAAAAAAGTTCTTATTTTCTAAGCCGTCCTTCTTATCACGGTATAATATTTAGAACTGGTAGTTTTAGACAAACCATTGGAGTAAATTGAATATCACCCGATTTAGTGGCCAAATGGTCTAAGGTGTCAATATAGAAATAGAATGGACTACCTATGACGGTGAGATCAGGGTTAGAGTTTGGGTCGGGTATACTGAGGGTGGTTTTAACTCATGGTTTTCCACTTTCCCTCCACGCAAATACAGATACACTTTCTCTACGATTCAACCTTTATAATCCCTAACACGATCGCATGATACATACGCATGTATATAATCCAAACGGGTATTAAGACGCGATGCTAAGATAAAACTAATTAAAGTTCATCGCGATCCTTCTTTGTCCAAAGGTGAGCTTTTCTCAATACATATAGCCTGCTTTGGTGGCATAAGTTAATTAATAATTAAAAAAAAATTAATTTAATAATTAATTTACTCTTGGTAAGTTGTTTTTCTATTTTAGATGTAAAATGTTGAATACAATTCAATTTAAAATACAATAACAGATATATGATTTGAATAAAAACGAGATTAAATTATCTATAAAAATTGACTAGTGATAAAAAGTTATCAAACTAAATTATTTTTAAATACAAATGATCAAATAATATAAAACAAAATTTATAAGTATTTGTGAAGACATTTTAACACATTACTTTACAGACAAATCTATTAAAATTATTTTTGTAACAGTTTTAACTGTCAAAAAAACTTCCCATTTATAACCAGCTGTAAACGGTGCACGTAAAAAAAAATATTGTTAATAAACATGCGAATAAAGGCAGAAATACAGAAATTCTTACGTCTGAATCTGGATTCAAGTCAAGTTACCGGGTATCTGGTCTTCCATGATATGACCGCTATGGTCACGCAAACGACCTTGAATTACTAATCTATAACACAAATTTAAAACAGCTGAAAATATTCTGGTGTATTTCTTGGGTTTTTTTACGGTTCTCCAAATCTTACTATTTTTCCGGATTATCTTATCATCATCATCAACAACAGCTTCCAGAAAATGTCTGGGTCTGTTTGGAACATAAGCCTCTCCACCACCTCCTTTTCCTCTCACCATCTCTCTCCCTCCACCATGGTCCAGTATTCTCCTCTTTCCTCCACACTCCTCCTTACTCCCTTCAGCCATCTGTCCCTTGGTCTTCCTCTCGGCCTCCACCTTCATATTCAACATCCTCCTGGGCATCCTTTCCCTCTCCATTCTTTTCCCACCTTAGTCCTGCCTTCTCATATTCTGTACTGAACTTGCTCTTCCTTTACTATTCTTCTTATTCTCTCATTTCTCATTCTGCCAAATTTTTTCACACTGATCCTGCTTCTCGGAAAACTAATTTCACTCGCCTGAATTCTACTTGTATCCCAATAGCGGCTCGTAGCTAGAATTAGTGGAGGTACTGCTCCAGAAAATGTTTACCCTTTGTTTTAAAATTGTATAAAAGGAAAAAAACATGTATAAAAAGAAAATTTATTCAGGAACTGGATAAAATCTTAACAAAAAAAACTTTAACTTAAATTGTTACAGTTCAAGCTTGATCTATTCATTTGAAAATGAAATCTATTCTTCTTGTTTTAATTTGCACAGAAAGTACAATAATCTTCTCCTTGATCTCTGGATTCCAATTGAGGAAATTTTTCTCCATTGAAAATACTTCAAGCGCATTTAGTCTTTCAGTTAAATAAAAGAATCGAAAAAAATGAATCAAATAGAATAGCTGGAAGCAGAATAATAATCTAATTCTACACTCTTCTACACTTTATTACATTCAAGAATATGGTACACGGATTTTAAGCATAACACACGCTGAGTAAAAAAACACTTCCTTCCACCATCATACTAGAGCTGGCACTGCGAGAGCAACAGTGCTACCTCCACCTGGCAGTCCCGTCTTCCTCCCCACCCCCTTCTATGTGCAACAGACAACAGTCAAACACCACGTCGATGGCACTGTGAAGCGCACATTTCCATACAAAGATTGTTGTATATTTTTTTCATAAACTGGGGGATATTGTACTACAAAAATAAATAAAGAATTAAAGAAAAAAAGGACTCATTATATTATGTTATCGATAATATAAAGTGGAAATAGGGGGTGCTGCTGTTCCGCAGTGCCTATACACGAGCGGCCACTGTAATGTATCCTGTTTCTTCACTACCCAAGTTTTCTCCTTGTACGTCAATATTGGTAATTAATAGGCATTGTATATCACTACCTTGCACTTGTTTGGCATATTCCTGTTCCAATCAGGCTATATTTATATCTACACTAACTAAACAGGTATGAGTAATGTAAAATTTGGAATTCATGTAAGGGTATTTGCATCCATAGAGAGGGTAAAACTATTAAGAAAACAGATGACAACCAGATGAAATTCAAATCCCATATTTCCTATCACCGGAAAAACAGATTGGACGAGACTGATGACTTTGTCCACATCACCACCGGTGCAGGTATCTTATGGTTGAAAATAATTTTGTAATAACCTATCATGGTGACAAAGAGATCAATAATACTTGAAAGTAACATTTTTTAAATTTGATATTTGGATTTTATAACTGTTTTAAAGGAGGTTGGAAAAGTGTATTTTTACTTTATTTTCACTCTGAATTAATGAGACAACAGAAATACTAGTTACAGTGGAACTATATTTTTTTCACAAGTACAAGTATTTTTTCCAAACTAAAATCTACTTTCTTTAATAACATATTTACATATATATATACAATATAACAACAGGCTTATTTAAATAGGAAGGAACTTATTTGACATTCATTAAAGTTACTAGAATAGTTTATATATATATTCGTATTTACACATAATATCATTGACTGTAACGTTTCATAAAATAACACTGATAATATTGTACGAGTAAAACGTTATCACTGTTGATCAGGGGGCAACGGGGGGCGTAGGGGGACTTGGAGGGCAGCTCCACTGAGACACAAGCTAAAGGGGGCCCCGTGCCTAAGGGCGCTTTTTATATATATAAAAAATATCACTATTAATTAGTCAACTAACCAACAATTAATAAGTTAGTCAAATCATATAGTTGTATAGGTTATACATGTATGGGGCCCCAAAATCGTCAGAGTAATCTGCCCCAAGATTTATTTCACCAGCCGTGTTGTTGACAGCAGAAAAAAGAAGAGAGATACACACACACACACACACATATATATATATATATATATATATAGATAGAGAGAGAGAGAAAGAGAAATTGTTTAGCACCGCGTCTTACTACCCGTTCGGTTTATACGCACTTACGCTAATGTGTAATGGTAGGGTGATTGTGAAATGAAATGGAGGACTTACAGTTTAACGTGGGATCCGAACCACGGTGGAGGCCTGGCATTCCACACGTTCACAAGTTGTGATTAATACACGTCTTGTCAGAGGCGAAGGAAGGGTTTGGCAATCAGATAAATCTGTGCCGGGACCGAGGATTGAACCCCGGACCCCAGCACAGAAGTCCGACACCTTACCCCTAGACCACCAGGTCATCCAACGATTAATATTAATATACTAAACGAGTCTCTACCCCCCGACCCATATCGATGATCACGCTCTAAGACATCTTACTGAATTAGCGTTGACGGGGCTATTGAGATTGAATCTCGGCCAAGTCTACTGGAAGTAATTGGGTAGTTTACAACAGGTAATTAATGATTAATTTTTTCGATCTCAGTGATCTTGGGGTAAAGTGCTCGTTTCAAGACCTGATGTTCGTGGTTTCAAACCCTTCCATAGTCAACGGATTTTTCTGAAATGATAAAAAAAAATCCGTAGCACAACTTCCTTCGGAGGGTAACATAATCAGTCCCACCTCAATTGTGGCATATAAAAGAACCCTGAAAGGTATGTTAAAATACCTTTCCCGGTAAAATCGGTCAACTCTTTCTCTCTCGCTCTTAGAAATTATCGTGTGCTGATATAATCAGTCAGTTCAGAAAGTGCACGTTAAATACCTCAAGTGAATGATTAAAAAAAAAAAAATATTACTTTAATTTTATCGTATTCAAACCTACAAGCTAATGCTGAAGTGTATACTATAAACTACCTTTCTCTTATCTAGCTCTTAGAGCCAATGTTTCTCAAAGTTTTGATGATGGAGAACCAACGCATGGAAGCTATGGGAACTGGGGGAGCTCTGAGACCCGGAGGAAAGTAGTGGGGAAAGGGGGTGTTTGAAAACTACGCAGTAAAATCATTATTTATAGGAAATAACATTTTGTGATTGTAAACACATGACAAAAATTAATTCATAAAATACAATTTTGAAAAAAAGTAAATACTATAATTATATTAAACTAGTAATAGGTTTAAAATTATTTATAAAATTTTAAGCCTCATAATTTTTGGTAAATAATTACTTAGATTTGTAGATATAGTGTTTGTACATATTTCTTTTTCTAATTGACTTGTGTTTGATGAGAAAATAAATACAGCATAGTATGATGGATATTTAATATTTATTACCTTTTTGCATTTTAAATTGATTGTATTATATGAGATTAAACCCGCCTCGGTGGCGTAGTTGGCTAACGCGCTAGTCGTGTTAAGCTCAACTTCTTAGAATAATAATAATAATATTTAGCACCGCGTCTTACTACCCGTTCGGGTTATACGCTTTAAGTACTAATTACGCAAATGGATTAGGAATTGGGACGGTTGAATTAGAGGAAGTGAACCCGCATTTGTGTGGAGGGAGAGTGGAAAACCATTTAGGAAAAACCACCCCCAGTTCATCCGACCGAGATTCGAACCTCGATCTCCCCGTCCTCAGCAGTCGAGCTCAACACGACAAGCGCGTTAGCCAACTACGCCACCGAGGCGGGTTCGACTGCTTAGGACGGGGAGATCAAGGTTCGAATCTCGGTCGGGTGAACTGGGGGTGGTTTTTACTCAATGATTTTCCACTCTCCTTTCACGCAAATGAGGGTTCACTCCCTCTAATTCAACCTTCCCAATTCCTAATCCATTAGCGCAATTAGTACTTAAAGCGTATAAACCGAATGGGTAATAAGACGCGGTGCTAAATAATAATAATAATAATAATATATGAGATTAATATTCTTTCATTCATTATTATTGATAAACTTTCTGGGATCCTGTAAACCACTTGATAAACCGCCGCGGACTACCAGTGGTCCGAGGACCACAATTTGAGGAACACTGTCCAGACTACATAGCTAATGACACTGGGTTAAACATTCAACTAAAATTAAAATAGTTGCGTCATTATTATTCAGAGTGATCTCGAAGAACTTGAAACTTTTCAAAAATCAGTCTTCTGTACACTACCCAAATATAATTGTTTTCTTTTTAGGTCCACATGTTTTTATTTATCATGTAAAGCACTCCCCAAATACCTATTAAAAACACCTGAGCCATTTTTAAAAAGTTTAAAATTTTCATAAATTTGCTCATTACCTCTGGGCGCTTTTATTTTAAATTTTGATTTTACTCCTCAAAATAAGAGTTGCATACTGATAACTGCTTTTTTTAAATTTTTAATTTTTTTAAAATGATTTGAACTTTTTTTTTTCAAAATTTGGATTTGGGGAGTGTCTTAAATGATAAATTAAAACGTGTGGTGCTAAAACTAAAAAAAGTTAATATGTGGGTAGTAGTTTACTGAAGACTGATTTTTGAAAGTTTCTAAATGACTATAGCAATTATTTTGATTAAAATTTATATCTCAAGAGGGTATAAAATCATTATTAAAATAAGGTTTTCTTTGATGAAAAAACTTATTTTACAGACAAATGATTTTTAAAAATTTTATCACAATCTTTAATATACTATATTAAAAATTATGCATGATTTTTGGGCAGCATTTATTTAAAAGTTATGTGTTTTTTCCAGGAAATGGGATACATAAAAAAATGTAAAAAGAAACTATGGAACTTCTTCTACACTTTTTTAAGAAAAACTTAAAACTAACGTGATTAATTGTATTTCAAGAAAACTCTAACTTTTAGAGACTCACACTTTAAAGATGGATCTGACACCTTCGCTCAGTCGATATCGTGTCTGTCTACTGAGTTAAGGGTGCCGGGTTCAATTCTCAGCATGACCGAAAAATATGTAATTGGGGAAACAGGGGTTTACCCTTTCACAGTGATGAGTTAACGGTCGGGGACTGGATGTTGTGCCTGTTCTAAGTTACATTATAAGGCATATTAAGCTAAGACACGCCTAGCAAGCCGGTAGTGGAAAAAATATATCACTTGAATAAAAAAAAACTGAGCCAGGCCACAGGCTGGGAACAGTAATGGACGTAAAAAAAACCTTTTAGGTAGGACTTTAACTAATTCATTACTTTTAGGAAATTTCCCAGCACTGATTCAGTCTTTATCTGACACGAATCACTTTCTCCTTGTTGTTGAAAGTCGGCTAATTGGCAAATAAACTTCATCGACGAGTTTTACATTATCTAAAGGCTTTTATACATATAAATTGATGTTTCCGGACATGTCAGTGTTTACAGTATTAAATTTAAAGGGAAATCGATGAATAACAAAACTATGACAGTCCCTTGTAGGGTGGTTTGACTCATAGATTGAAAAGATTCCTCCACCCCTTGGAAAGTTTATGACCACACATTCATCCCTACCCCTTTTCATTCAATTATTGACATTTTTGTAACTGTAGTTAAGACCCTTAGGCTTGTAATGACGTAGAAATACTTGCAAAACTAAAGGACGTTGTCTACGTGTGACGTCACTGCTGTTCAAAATAAGATTTCCCATGTTAATGAATTTACGTTTTATTCAACGAGTTTTAGATATTAAAAACTTGAAACGAAAAACATGAATTCTTAAATAATTCTAAAAATATATTCCTATAGTGTCATAAAACTATTATATTTTATCTGAAAGAAGTTTTTTTTGTAAACGTATTTTTATACAAATCTTCTACTGCTTAGAATATTAGGCTTATCCATAAAAATTACACGTATGAGAGTTTTCCTGCTAGGATCTAGATTAAAAATTCTAGTAGCATATGTTTCTCTAGAATAGGAAACAAGAATTTTTAAAAGCAAAGTAATTATAAAAATGCTTACACACTATATAAATTTTTTCTAAAGTAATTACAAAATGAATCTTAACATAAGTAAACAAAATGGCAAAACCTTATTTTATTTTATTATGTATTTTTATTTGTTCAAATATTCTTTTATTACACTATTTAAAGTTTTAATTGTTTCTTTTTTATCCTTAGTTTTAAACTATTCAAATAAATTGATATGTTAAACTGAGCTCTATTTAACAAAATACAGCTGTTCGATATGTGATAAAATTCTTCTTTTTTAGTTTTTAATGGTTTTCTAAAAACTCAAATAATATTTTACTAAGATAATATAGGTCTAGTTTTAAATACTTTTTCATTTTACGTAAACTACCTAAGAATACAAATAGGCCTAATATATATATTTTTCAAAACATATTCACAACATTTTTCACTTTGCACCTGTAATGAGTAGTTTTAAGCATTTCATTGATAAATACAATGTCAAGACATATATTTAGATAAAACTTGCTCTAGATTATTTTTAAATTACCAATGACGTCAATGGCTACCTATTGACGTAAATACATTCGTAGTTCAATGGTTTGTTTTTTTACTTAAGATATAATGTTTTAACTTTGCCACGACTTTTGAAATATTACAAGGTAGATACGAAAACAAAACTCTCTTCCAAACAGGCTGTAAAATAGTTAGATACATTTGTGTTGGAAACAAAAGTATAATTTCATTTTAATATGCAATAAAAATATAATATGAAGTATATAGCAAGTATGTAAGCAAAAGCGCCATTTTGTACAATTCTTCTCCAAAATGGCGGAAAACAGATGACTAGATCAACGGTGTCAATATAATCTTATGGAAAAATTCAACTTTGGAAGGAACACAATTTCTCATAGTTCTAGTTTATGCCACACGTTTTAACTTGGATTAACTAAGTTGTATTTATAATATTGTAATATAGGCTACATAATAAATCAGACAACTATTTCGGTGAAGTACGCACCGCTTTGAGAGCAAAGGTTTATCTTTGGGTCATTCGGTAAAATTTTAAGATCTACAATCTCGCTTCAAAATGATTACTATACAACTTTTACCCAACCTAAGCGCCTTCTATATTTAGTAATAATCTTGCTGAAATCTAAAAAACAAACAAAAAAAAACACTATTATAATCAACACTAAATAACCCGCCTCGGTGGCGTAGTTGGCTAACGCGCGAGTCGTGTTGAGCTCGACCGCCGAGGACGGGGAGATTGAGGTTCGAATCTCGGTCGGGTGAACTGGGGGTGGTTTTTCCTAATTGGTTTTCCACTCCCCCTCCACGCAAATGCGGGTTCACTTCCTCTAATTCAACCTTCCCAATTCCAAATCCATTAGAGTAATTAGTACTTAAAGCGTATAACCCGAACGGGTAGTAAGATGCGGTGCTAAATAAAATAAATAACACTAAATAAATCAATCAAACATGAGATCTTGGAAAGATCTATTACTTTATATTTATTGTTGTTTCTTAAAATTATTAATAATTGTAGGTGACATGGTGGTCTAGAGGTAAGGTATCAGACTTCTGTGCTGGCGGCCGGGGTTCAATCCTCGGTTCCGGCACAGATTTATACTGATTACCGAACCCTTCCTTCACCTCTGACAAGACATCTTGTGAATGTGGGGAATACCAGGCTTCCACCGTAGTTCGGATTCCACGTTAAACTGTAGGTCCTCCATTTCATTTCACAATCACCCTACCATTACACATTAGCGTTAGTGCGTATAGCCCGAACGGGTAGTAAGACGTTGTGCTAATAATAATTAATAATTGTACATATATTGCAGCTTAATATCTTTAAAAGATAATTAACTTAATAATGATATATCTGTGCATAATTTTGCTATGTGGCAAATAAACCATAACTTATGTGTTTCCGGTTTTTAATTATTTATGGGGCAGAACGAAACCATTTTCACTTTAAACTAGGAATTAAAAATATTTCGTAACAAACGAATATCACAAGTAATAAGTTATGTATAAGAGTTTCATCAACATTTTGTTATTCATTTATACTAACATGAGACGGCTTTACCAGGGTGTCCGGCCAAACTATATTTTTAAATTCCCTGACTTTTCCAGGTTTTCCCAAACCACTATTTATCGATATTACGAAAATATTTTTTTAAGATCACAGATTAAATAGTTTTTTTTTTCCTAGATACATACACATTCTGAAGTTGTATCACTCAATTAAGGGATTAAATAATTTCTGCCTCCGAGGAAATGGACTATTTTAAGTTAAAAATATATTTCAGTAAAATTGTATTGAGCCATTAAAAGATTGCCTCAAGCAAGAAAAATTTAAAATAGTTGTGGGACAGAGTCATTCTCAGTTCCTTCTAATTAAAATGTAGGCCTAGTCAAATTTTGTGCATGTGAATAACCATGACTCAACTTTGGCTAAAGACCTGTGGCGGAAGGGTGGAAAGACACAAAACTCATTTGTTGACCTTGAGAAGTGATATAAGTCTGCTCAATATGGACAATGGTGTGAAAGTGATTACAGCTAGGTATTAACTGGAAGAAAAGTGTTATTTTGACTATTGTGAATCAAAATATGAGGCTTTATATAGACGAAATGTAAAATTTCCAGAAATTTAATAAAATTCCCTGACTTTTCCATGACTTTTCCCTGACCAAGCAAATTCCCTGACAATTCCCTGTTTTACAGGTCGCTGGACACCCTGTTTACTTCCCCTCCGAAATAAGTTGTGCTACGGATTGTTATCTCTCAAGAAAAATCCGTAGAACCCGGCTGGGTTCGAACCGATGAACAAAGGGTCTTGAGGCGAGTACTTTCCCTCAAAACCACTGAGGTCTACTTTAAAATAATTATGATACACGACGTAAGGAGAATGTCTAATTTCTAAACAATTAAGATACAAAAATTATATATATATAAAAAAAGCTGCACAAAAGGCCTGCGATAAGCCGTTAGTTCTACAGCTGTCACTTTTGGTGACAATTTTATACCACTAACGCAAATATAGCGAACTATTGACATGGCTGGCTACACTAAATATGTATATGTTTTATAAATAGCTTCTAAAAGAATCATTCCAGCCAGCTTGCCCGTGTAGGTGAAATAACTTTGCTAGGCACTATTGGCTATGCAGATATAGGCGTCAAGCTCG
This sequence comes from Timema douglasi, assembly GCA_901482245.1. Classification (NCBI taxonomy): domain Eukaryota; kingdom Metazoa; phylum Arthropoda; class Insecta; order Phasmatodea; family Timematidae; genus Timema; species Timema douglasi. The sequence goes on from CABEEJ010001561.1 coordinate 57,185, forward strand.
CAAAAGTCCCGATCGGCTGTACCAAGGTATATTGTTTCATAAAAGATTTTCCACTCTATTGCCATGCAAATACAGGTACAGTAGCCCCGTGGCTTCTTTGGTGCTGACTGAGAGCTCACAGCCGACTTATGACAGGCAACATTTAGGTATATACCTACATTTTGATTGTCAGAAGTGACAGCTGCTACACACATGTTTTTGCAGATCATTTGGTTCGGCGTAGGGATACATATTTTTTTCTGGTAACTTTTCAAAGCCGTCAGCTGTCAATCAGCACCAAAGAAGCCAAGGGGCTACTGTAGGCCTCTACACTTTTTTTTTAAATGTATGTCTTAATAAACGGTCTGATAGTAAAACGCGTGGCAGAAAAAACAACTAAAATAATACGTATAAAAGATGGCTATATAATGGATGAATACTTATTTTTATCACCGCTTGTTATCACTTGTTCAGGTTGTACACACACATAATAATTACTCTATTGGGTAGGGATGAGGAAGGAAGAATTTTAGAGGTTATCTACCCGGATTTTCGTGGAGGGAGGATGAGAAAACTTTTCTCCCAATCGGGATTCGAGCTCCGATCTCTCTGTTATCAGTTGGCCAGTTTTAACACGAGTGACGCGTTAGAGCATTTGGCCACTGAAGCGGGTTTGTGATGGATATTAAAATATTATTTGGATGAAACTGTTCTTAATTTTAGCTTCAATTTCCAATATCATTTTTTATGGCAAGTAATTATTTTCTTCCCCACTTCCGCTATCTAGCCCCTTCCATCATGTTTCCCCTCCTCCGCAGTCACACTTCCGCTGTGTGTTTTTTTAGTTTACTCTATCGATATTAATGCTTTGTTATCGATAGTTCCGAGAAAATAAAAAAGGCTCTTGAGTTTAATCAATGACCCCGATTACTTTTTATATACGGGGAGTTGTGCTATCACGGTTTCATTCATAAATAATCTCTGTCAATCTATTGTGGCGGTGCGTAGCGAGTGACCTTGAGTCTATCTCCCTTTCTCACGAGCGAGACAGATGTTTTTATTTACTTTTAGGGATTGTGTTTTATTTGTACTATTGAATCTATTCTTAACTCAAAAAATAAAATTCATTAGATGACACTTTTTTTTGTTAGTATATTATTTCCGGTCCTACACAGGAAGCAGATTAATCCCCTTCGTAGCTTAATTGGGTTGTGTTTATTGTATGTTTTAATTCTATGGGAGATTTTTTTAGCACCGCGTCTTAGGCCTACCACCCGTTCGGGATATGTACTAATTTTGCTAGTTAGCTAAAGATGGTGAAGGTTGAATTTTGAGGAAATGTATCCGCATTTAGGTGGAGAGTGGAAAACCACTTGGGAAAAACTGCCGACGTCATGGCTTATGGGGATTCAAGGATACGCCTCCCCCCCCCATCCCAATATTTTGCAAAATGTGGAACCGAGAGATAGGTTACATCGACAAATGAAATCATAAATACGATCGACAATGATACAGAAACAACTTATAGCTATGTAGCATTGTGCTACAATACTGTTGACCTGGACACAGTGGCAAAGATCTTCATGACAAAAAGAGACTGGTCGAGGATTGTTTTTAGACGAGTTTGTGATTAAATGGAAACTATATACTTATTATGTTCCTGCTTCTAAGTCAAGGTCGGGTAGAGCAAGATTTAATTCCATAAACTAGTCATAAATATTGAATAACATTAAATTAAAGGTGAAAATATATCCTTTATCTGAATAGATACCTTGTTGACACTCACCTTTCAAAGAGTTTTAGTTTAATCTAATGATTTTACCAGGGGCGCACCCAAGATTTTGAGCTGGGGAGGGGGCTTTTTACATAATAATTTTCATAATCACAACCTTATATATTTAAATTACCGCGATATATATTTGTAAATTTGATTTGAAGTAGGGGGATAAGAAAGATAATCAGCAATGCCTTCTAAAAAGGAAAGGAAAAAAATTCAAAGGATGAAAATTGTAATATTAGAGCTAATTTGTACCAAAATCGGATCCTCGGTCTACCCTCTGTTACTGTGTACATCACTGGTTAACAGGTCTGTGTTCATACATTCTTCTTCACACCCAGGATTTGTATTTGGTGGGGCTGGGGGCATATGATATTAACCCCTTCCCCTTTTCATGTAACAATAGTGTTTCCAAAATTGCTCTAAAATGATAATTTCAGTTTCTGTAACCACATACAAACTTTATGTACAATGAGTAAAGACTTTAACCATTTCTAGAAAATAATACAGTATCACAGGTCCAGTTTTCATTTAAATTCAAATTTACAGTAGAATTAAAAATCCACAGAGAGAAGTATTCCTTTGGAAAGCCCTAATTACTGCACACATTTAATCTTTTATATTAAATATAATTGATTAATTGACTCTTCCTGAACGGTTTTCCACTCTCCCTCCACGCAAATGCGGGTTGACTTCCTATAATTCAACCTTCCCAATTCCTAGTCCATTAGCGTAATTAGTACTTAAAAGCGTATAGCCCGAACGGGTAGTAAGACGCAGTGCTAATATTATTTTATTAACTGACGCAACATAATGATTATATTTTTTATAATAGGCTTAATTTTCTGGGGGAGGGCCTTCAGTTGTGGGGAGAGGGGGCATCAGCCCGCAAAGTCCCCCTCCCAGTATTTTACCCCAAATCGCAATACAGCTGACCTAAATTCAGGTGAGCACATCATCCTAAAGTATCTAAAAGTGGATAAAATGACAGGGTGGGGGTAAGTAAAGGGAGCACTTAAATAAAAATAATACATTATTTTATAATGAGAAGAACAAGAGAGTTGGGAAGGTAAGGGAAGATATATATTGGTCCTCCCAACCCCCATCCCCAATAATCAGAAGGTTGTGGACACCAGTGGGGAAAACCACCCTTAGTTATCCATAGTCTAGACTCAAGTCTATTGCAAGAGTGTCGCCCGAGACCATGCGGCCATCGAAAGGGTCACGTTATTGTAGTTTTATTATGTTACAGACTCTGTATAGTATATAGATACTTTAGTTATGCATAATATACCCACTATAGGTATATATAATATTGGACTACATACTAATTATATACAACTAAAGGTAGTATGCATATTATAAATACTGTAGTTCTGAATGGTATACATACTATATCACTGTATAGAACACATATTATATGTATAGTAGGCATACTGATTTAATAGTATATGATGTGTTTCTATACTATGGGTCTATAAAATATTTAATATACTAAGGGAATGTATAGAATACATCCTATGGGTGCATATAGTATACATAATATAGGTATGAATGGTATACAGACTAGTGATGTATCAAAACATATTATAGGTCTGCATGGTATGCATACATGACCAAAGCCATGAAAAAAGGAAATATAGTGGTTTTTTTTAAACCCATGACATCACATCAAAGGCTGAATTTCTAGCTGGCAAGCATCTTCTTTGGTCTACTCTTAAGTATTTGTGCTGATACTTGGTAGCTACCAAGCTGTAAAATAAAATATACTTATAAGGAAAAAAATAAGCATAGTTTTACATAAATAGCTTTAATTCACAGTGGAGGGTTCATATTTGTATACACAGTTTGTACATTTAACACCGATGGTAATCTTAAGAATAAATTAATAAAAATAATTTATTTGTATAGTTTATCCCTCAATTCAGCTTCTTTCATAGAAATAATCTCGATTTCTTCCATAAAACAAAAAATAAAGATCTAAATAGGGTGAGTAATATTTTATGAATCTGAATCATAACAAAAATATTAAACATAAAGAGGTTTATTTTACTGTATTAATTCTTAGACTGCTATAGAAAAGTTAGATTGTACCTAATGTTAAATTCACTCAGGGTTATATATTTGTCATCTGGGGATTGGTTTTTAAGTTCTTACTTTGGGCCAAAAACCCACTGTATTTAGAAATTTAAAAAAATTGTTTGAATTTAAACCTAGATTTAAAATATTGTTCTATTCTAAATAATCAAATCTTTAAAATAATAATAATAGTAACTTTAAACCTCGAATCTGATATTTTTTTCAAATTCTCTAATATTCTTAGGAAATAGTTAGCCTATCTATAGAATGAATGTTTGGACAAAAATTGTTTTCCTCCAAATAATATCAATTAGTTTACATTAAATACATTCAGATAGTAGTGTAAATATTGTCTTGAAACTCAATAAACCTTAATACATTGGGTTGAAAATTTATTAATTAATAATTATTAGCATCTATTTATTCCAATTTTTAATCTATCTTTTTTACACCAACTCTTATTACTAACCGTTCGGGTTGTGCGCCTATATACTAATTACGCTTATTGGTTAAGGATGAGTATGGTTGAATTTGGAGGAAGTGTACTCACAGTTACATGCAGGGAGAGTGGAAAACCATTTTGGATAAGCTTCACCTCGGTATACCCGACCGGGGTACAAACCTTGATCTCTCTGTCATCAGCAGGCAAGTCTAACATGAGAGTGATGCATTTTAGACCTTTGAGCCACCGAAGCAAGTAAGTTTTATAATTAAATATAATACATTAGTTAATGGTGTAACATAGGGTTGACTGATGAAAACAAATAAATCAAAAACAATATTTATGAAACGAAATCATATTACATGGAACACACAATAATAAATATGAAATGATTCAACCTTTTTTGGAAGTTTACAAAAATAAAAATACGCCATCATTCAGTTAGCTGCTTGTCGAAACTTTCCTATATCAAATTTTCTGCATTCAATCATCAACTTTCTATTAATGTCGGCAATTATTTTATCAGAACAAATAACTAGCAATAAATTTTGCATTCCAATGCACATTTTTGATATTATATTCATATAAAAAATAATTTTAAAATGACACATTCTATATAAGTTATCTTTACACCACCGACATTGCACACACTAGATGGATATTACTCAAGCATACAAGTATATTAAAAGTTTCAAAATACAAAAGTGCACCTATATTTTCCTTCAACAAAAACAAAAAAATATCAATAATATACTGTATACAAAGAAAAGTAAAAAAAACTAAATTAAAATATAGTGTGGGCGGACATCTAATGAACGTAAAACAACAAAAAAATATCATGTTGGTAAAAATAAATTGACAACATTAAAATTATTTTTTATAGCTGAGAAGCTGAATTTCAAAGCTGTAAAAACAAATTGGCCACTTGTTTTAAATGAGCCCAAAATAGAAAAAAAAACAACCAAATCACAGATTCTTTAATTGCAATAGTAAAAAACTAAAAGTAAAATATCAACAAATAAAGTGCCTCCAAAAATCACAAAATAATACAATACATCTTCTGATAACACAGAACATTCACGATACATTCACAAGAACTTGAGTGTTTTATGAAAATAAAATTATCTTAATTGATAATACACACCTTATAAAATATAATATATACATTATTACACTGTACATATATTTAAATGACAATGATTCGTTATTAGGGTTACTTGACTACCACAGAAAAAAAAACACACGGTAATATTTAAAGTGACTAAGTTATTGTGATCTGTAAGTTAAATTAGACATTACTTATGTTATATTACTAATAGGACACAGCATAATGTTTCAGCTAAAGTTAAACATCATCAAGCATTTAAATAAAATAATTAACTTAATAGTAGCTGCAAAGACAAAAGGATATATTATATGGTAAAAGCTTAAGATTTAAAATATAAATTGCTTAGACTTCAATAATGATTAACTGGATAAAGTGTTCAAAATTTACAACACAGTTAATTTGAAAGTAAAACAATACTGTTAAATCAAACATAAAAAAAATAGATTTATGACATAGAGAGAAAGAGACTAGTCTACTTGAAGCTTTGACTAAACTAATCAAATTCTTTTGTAAGCCGTGAGAGGCAAGAATTCCGCTGCAATAAAAGGAGTTGAAGTAATTTTAACAAGTTGCTACTAGCCAATCAGAGAGAAAAGAACTTGAGAAAAGCTTGCGGGGGGATGGGGACATGAAGTGAATCTTTGTCTACATCTTCTAGCTTCTCCTGGAATTCAGGATCCTGATCGGCGATGCAAGGATGGCCAAAAGACTTCCAAAACAGACAGCGGCAATTGCGGCACAGCTGAATGATTTCGGCATACTCCTCCTTTAAACCAAATGATCTGAAGAGAAAAGATTAAAAGTGAACAAAGTGTCTATGATAAGTTATAATTTACATTCTATTTTGTAAGCATGTTTTTGGCCATTTTCGACCCCATGCCCCCGTTTGTAAGCAAAAATAAACAAACGCTTGAGAGGTCCCTCCCCCTTCTTCTTGCTTATGTAATATTTGTCGACTTTCATTTTTGTAGTTTGTTCATAGAAATAGTAATTATTTCTTAAATAATTTATAAATGGCTGGTAATTATTAATGTAGAGGTGTATATTAATGGTGTGAAGTAATACACAATAAACACTCTTGAACAATGAATTTAAATCTATTGTATTAAACCGGTATAGTTAAAAAAAAATAGAATTATAAATAAAGTATCATTAGTGAATACATTAATTATTATAGAAAATTTACAAAGATATGAGTCGTGTTAATCAATAATTACCGAAGCTGCTTGAAACCCAAACAGGCTACGATGTGCCCTTCCCCATTCTGGCCCATCTCTCTTTGTCTTACATTAGCCCTTTACTGTCCTCCTGCCCCCTCATCTTGTTGTCAGCAAAAATAAGCAAAGCTCAAACCCCCACCTACTGCTAAGGTGCATACGTTATACTTAAATGCCTCCCTATCAATTTCATATAAACAATTCAAAAATTGGCAAATAAAAAAAACTTATTGTAAAAAAAAGATTTTTAAAAATTGTAATGTTTCATTTGTTTTGTTGTATTTAAAATATTTATATTATACCGAAGTGACTAATAAGCTAAGGTACTTATGTATTATTTTAAACATAGCTTAACATTGATGAATAAAGTAAATAAAAATATGAAAACTAAATACCACAATAAATAAAATATCCCAACTTGAGTTACAAGAGAAAGAGATTTCAAAAAACCAAGATGAGCACTTAGTTGTAATTAACACACTTTAGTGCCAGAAGTGGATTTACACTATAGGCCCACTAGGCACGGGCCTAGGGGTGGCGGCACATTTTGAATAGCATTATTTTATTAGAATATGTTGTTTTTAATAATTACGTTTAAAAATTATTGACTAACATTATCAAAATAGTTCAAATTAAAGTCAGAACGGCAATATTTCTTTTTAAATAACTGTAGCTTGCAATTGCTTAGTAAGTGATGTCAGTCTCCCCTTCTTCATTATGTTAACTCAAGCTACTGTAGGGAATGTACAGTACATGACTGATTATCTTTTATCTAATAATAACTTCCGCCCCCCCTCCCTCTGCCCCACCTCTTTCCTCTGAAACTTCCTAAAACCACTGAAAAAAATTGGGAAAGGGTGCATATTATAAGTGCCTAGGGGCACCAAAATATTAAATCCGCCACTGCTTGGTGCACATCAGATGATTTGTGAAAGAACAGGAAAAATACAGTGAAATTAAATTTTGGAATGTTGCAAAGAGTAGGTGTCCAAATGTTTAATGTTCACATTGCGAAGAATTGAAAAACAAGTTGTTGTTAGACTATTGATTAAATTCATAACCGTTCAAATTATAATTATCTTTTATTTGACTGAAACCATTCTTGGGACTAATCCAATACACGAGTTTCATAAAAAAAAAAGCGATAAAAAATACTTGAGTTAAGTGTTTATAGGTATTTGTTTGCAGTTGAAGCAATTGTGAGCAAACAATAGCTGCAATTTGACTATCAGAAAGATTCTTTTGTTTATATTGACACAACCACTCCGTTATAAACGTTATACTGTACAAGAGTTAGGCTACCTGCGGAGCTTATGGTAGATGCGTTGCCAGTCCTTGCAACCTGCCAAGTCACCTTCCATCACAAACTGCATCTGCTGCTGTGTGAAGTGGAACTGGCAAAGCTCCCTCCAGATTCTCTGCTCATCCACTAGACGTTGCATCACACTGTATGCCTTGCTAGAGTTCTCCAGATCCTTGTGATCACTCAAACGGAGCAAAACCTCCCGGATACACTCCTCGGGCAGATCTGCCAGCTTGGGGAACATGTCATCTCTTGGCTGGAACACAGCACGTAAATATGTCAGTAAATTAAGAATTCAATATCTCACTAATTAGATCTTGTTTTTTTTTGTATATGAACTCCCTATTCTATCTACAAGTAAACACTAGTACATTTCTTAAAAATCTGCCTCCTAGACTTGTTTCATTAGACTAAGTAGTTACAGCATCCTACCCATGCTCACTTAGACAATGTAGTTTCATACTTCTACCATTGCTTTCTTACTGTGGATTCCTACGTTCATCGAAAAACAAGCGCAGAACAGAAATGAGCTAATGTGACGAGCTCTATGCCAATAACAAGATTTCCGCCTCATCGGTGTGAGCTCTTATGCTAAAGTTCAGCTCATCTCTACATTGTCCACTCTGTCTGAGATGTTCGGCAATGAAGAGCCGAACAAATTTCAAACTCAACCGTCTCAAATCATGCACTGTATAACCAGCAAGCAGACAGCTTCGTTGGTCGTTGTGTAGAGATTTGAAATAACCTATTAGTGGAAAGGGTATGTATTGATGTATTGGATTGTGCCCAGATACAGCATTATAATTTGAAAACATTTATCTGGAGAATGAACTAAAATATATGTGTATCCACTAGAAAATAAAATATGTTGATAAGCAGTTGTTTAAGTTAGCGTTGCAATGCATCATGGGTCAACATACAGTGTGTGAGTTGCTGCGCCACTCAAGCAGATTCTGTTCTATATTTATGGTGAATGTGTGAATCAAGCTTTAGACTATCTAGTCTCAGAATATTACCCTTGCTCCTTTATCAATTGATAGCATCACATTGTAACTATCAATGGGAGAACCGTAGTTTTAATTACTAAGTGTTTTGTTTTTTGTTTTATCATTACTGAGACAAAATGACTGGATGATGGTGTAATATCATGGCAAAAGGTGAATACTGTCAATTGTATTTTTTTTTTAGTTTGTAAAGTTGCTTTGTGGAACAAACTTTTCTTTTTATTATTATTATTATTATTATTATTATTATTATTATTATTAGCAGCACTGTGTCTTACTACCCGTTCGGGTTGTACGCACTTACGCTAATGTGTAATGGTAGGGTGATTGTGAGATGAAATGGAGGACCTACAGTACCTACAGTTTAACGTGGAATCTGAACCACGGTGGAGGCCTGGCATTCCCCACATTCACAATATGTCTTGTCAGAGGTGAAGGAAGGATTTGGTAATCAGATAAATCTATGCCAGGACCGAGGATTGAACCCCGGCCGCCAGCATAGAACTCTGACACCTTAGTCCTAGACTGCCAGGTCACCTTTTTTTTATTATTATAAGTAATCAAATCTCTGTACTAAAATGTTTCTATCTTACAATGTACAGGGTTTAACATAAGGCTAGGTGATAACAACAACTACTTTTGAATTTAGAATGACTGGTTAGCACTAGCATCCTCGTCATCGAGGTCTACCTTCTGGTGAACATATTTAATGTCCACATTAACTTCAAAACACTCCACCATATTATTTTACGGGAGTTGTTACTGTTCAAGTGAGGTTACATTCATTCTCTTTTAAAAACAATGAGAGATTATTTATGAATTCTTTTTATTTTAATTTTGTCCTCCTGTAATCAAACAGGTGTTTCACTAATGAATACTCATGGCTAAATTTCAAGTAATATTGTAAATGTATATTAGGAATATTTAGTACGGGACGACTCTACCAAGCAAATTGATCCGAGTTCGATTCATTTACCACCCTCTTTTATTTCTACCAAATTTTTTTTTTAAATGCCAGTTTCCCAACAAGATGATATTATGTCAATCTTATTCCTTTTATTTGATAAGGCTGCCAGCTTAATTTATTCACTACCTGGAATTCCAATGTCTATTTTGGCCAAGTTTGTATGGGTGATTTGGATGGCTATAACCCAAATCCGAAGTCAATGTATAACGCAGGGCTAAGGTTTGTAATACCTGGCAAAATCTTTTATAATATATATTTTGGTTTTGCCCTAGATGATATTTCTTACTATTCAATATATTGCTTTTTGCTGGTTTCACATCAAATCGGAGGGGCCATAATATGTTGTAAAAAGTTATGATGGATTAAATAGCCATGCTATTTTAGTTGTTGAGAGCGTTTAAAGCCACATCTAAATATCGGTTCCTTTGTTCAGGTGTCATTTTTCAATTTAAAGAATACCTAAGTAAAGAGTTATTATATGACAATTTGTACCTAAGTTTGTATGTATTGTCTTGTTAGTTATTATGTGTAGGTCTGAGTGACCAAAATGGGATATGATTTTTCTTCCTGTTCCAAACTACATTACACATCCATGGTTAATTAAAAGCGGTTTTTATTTGAAATTTAAATTGTGTGTCTAATGCTATGCCCTCTCTCGACAGCCCCCCTCCCCCCCCCTTCCAGGGCTAGTGTGGAAGACTTTTCATCCTGAAATTACACTTTTAAATATACTTTTTGTTTAATTTATCTAATATTTGGAAAAAGGTTCAGGAAAGGTGGATATAAACATATAAAAGGGACAAACATAATATGTCTTTTACAATGAAAAGAAGAACACGATTCATACTTTACATTGCTGCCAATGGACAAAGAGGTAATGGAAGAAAATTGATCGTTACCGCCCAATCACCCGACCTTGGTTTCATTATATCAAAACTAATCAGGGAGGAGTGTGAAATGCGCAAAGCAACTTCCTAAAAGAGGAAAACAAAAAACACAAATGGGAGAAATTGGAAAATTGTAAAGAATGATAGTGCACATAGATAAGAACAAGTAAAAGGAATAATATAAAGGACAAATTCATTTTACTTGTTTCAAGACCCCAAGACCACTGAGGTCAAAGTTGTTAATTATTTATTCAATTTGAATTTTTTAAATATGAGCTGGCAGGCTACACAGACAAAACTCGGGGGACGCAATAAATCCACAGGTTGGACATGCCTGTATTAGACTAAGTAGTTTAAGTTTCTTAACTAAGAAATTTACAAATTCATAAAATATGGCCAGATTTCATCAATAAGGTTTTTCCCAAATTGTTCATGTGTTCAGTCTATGTGCTCACCTCCCTTATGTGGATGTGATTGGCGATGGCCAAGATTCGGTTGATGTGCCGCAGATGCCTCTCCCAGAGCAGAGAGCTGCCGAGCGGCCACCCCCAGCAGGCATGGTCGAGCGTGTTGCGCACCTGCTGCAATAAACGGTGGAGTGTGTGTATATTCTGTTGACTGGTACACACGTGATGAGCCACCTCTTCCAGCATGGAGAACAACACGCGCTGAGCGCATCCAGACAGCATGGCCAACTTCTGAGTCATCAGCATCTCCAACAGTTTCACAATGTAGTTGAACCGACGGATGTCGTGGACAGCATTTCTGAAGTCCAACCTCTTGAAGGCATCACTCAGACCATTGAAACCAGCAATCTGTTGATAATATGATTTTAGTGAGATGAGACCAGAGCTAGAAGGAGTAATATGATCTTATTGAGGTACGATGGACATGTCACTGGGATGAGACCAACTGCTAGAAGGAGTATCATATGGCAGGGGATCCCTGGTTCGACCAAGAACCAGATGATGAGACAAACTGAAGAAGGATTTGAAGGAGCTGGTAGTGTAAAATAATAAATGGAAGGAGGTGCAAGATAGGAGAAGAGAGAGGCTGCTAGCGAGGTTGGCGAATGATCTGAAAGGTTCATAGTATATTAGTATTATATCAATATTGATACTGCTTGTCAAAAGTGACAACAGAAGAACATACAATTGTACATTTAAATATATAAAAGTAGCTTAATTATTTAAATAATCTGCTTCATTGATCATCAAATCCCCCTTTCCTTTAACGAATGGACAGAGAAAAAAAATGTAGAATTATTATTATTATTATTAGCACCGCGTCTTACTACCCGTTCGGGTTATACGCACTTACGCTAATGTGTAATGGTAGGGTGATTGTGATATGAAATGGAGGACCTACAGTTTAACGTGGAATCCGAACCACGGTGGAGGCCTGGCATTCCCCACATTCACAAGATGTCTTGTCAGAGGTGAAGGAAGGGTTTGGTAATCAGATAAATTTATGCCGGGACCAACGATTGAGCCTTTGCAAATAAGTGGTTCAGATACACAAATATGAGATATAAGATTATACATGTGTTAGATAGGTACAGCACAGATCACATTTATTCAATGATTAGTGAGGTAGACCAAATTATACTTAGTTTTGTCACACTATAGTTAAGAACAAATTGAGATTTATCACTTGCTTATTAATATAAATTGTTATGACACGTTTGGTGCAAATGCTATTAGTCCATATAGTAGTCTGATTAAAAGCTCATTAAATTCACAAATATATGTGCCAAAGAAAAAATCGTCAGAAACATAAATATTATTGTGAAAGCTTTAATATTATTAGTGTAGTGATTAATTTAAAATTATAATAAAATGTAGAAGGCGATTTCTACATTAAAACAACTTATGGAATTAAATAAATCCTAAAGGAAAAGAAGTTGTTTCAAATTAGCCATCTCAATAAGTTTAAATTACACTTTATGAGGGTAAATAAGTGGGACTTCTTCACTTACCTCTCTGGTGGATTTTATTGTGATGTGGCAATGTGGCTGCACTGCTCCATCTTGAAATAACAACAAGAATCATAGCTTTACAATATTGTCCTCATCAGCGATGCAAAATTTAAATATGTTAATTTAGGAATCCACAAGATAGTGTCTCATTTATGGACAGTAAGATTAGGAGCCAGATACATATTTTCAAATAAAAACACCTTTGCGATTGTAAAATAATTTGTAGGCAGTGTTGATGGTTACCGTACCTTTACTGTGGGCCTTTTTGGGCGTAAAATTTATATATTAATGATTTTATTTGATGTATAAGGGTTAATCCACAGATAACATTATGCTTATATTTTATTACTTTTTCTATGACCCCCCCCCCCTCAACCCCTTTTCCACACAACATGTAACACCATGTAAAACATTTAGACTGACCCGTCCCCTCTCCAACATGTGTTATGTAGCTTTACATATCAAGAGTGAATGCCACTATTTAATAGGGAAGCTTTTGTGACAATAAAACTTTGACCCAAGATTCAATACTACATAGAATCGCGAGTTATCCATTAGTATGTTTATTAAGAGTGAAAACATGAACAATGAGATTATTTATTCAACGTTACAAAGTATAAGATTTGTGCTATATAATCATGTGATGTACCCACACTACCCCCTGTAACAGCAATGTAGACTTAACTCACACCTAACCCCTCTACACCCCCAATCCACCCAACAGGGTTACATGGTTTATGGATGATTCCAAAACCTCAATTTGAAAGAACTGATGTGTCTATTAAATTCTATCAAAAGCTTGTTCTACCCATATATGGAGAATGATTATGAAAGAAACTTTAAGAAAATATTAACCTATATTTTTCAAGTCACATTGGTTTTTACTATTGGTGTTAATATTATGTTTTAGGTAGTCATACTGTCTATCAACAGTGACAGATGCATTATGGATTACTCGACACATGGATGTATGAAAATTGTTTTAGTAACGTTTGTAAATGTCTAGAAAGTTTCTTCCTTTCAGAATCGGACTGTAGCTGTGGTTACCTGAATATTTCCTCTTCTTCTCGCCATCTGTGTGTACAGTCATGTTATCACCCCCATACAGATCTCTTTTATCTTCATTGTCAAGCCTGAACAAATAATAATAATAATATTTAGTACCGCGTCTTACTACCCGTTCGGGTTATACGCTTTAAGTGCTAATTACGCTAATGGAATAGGAATTGGGAAGGGTGAATTAGAGGAAGTGAACCCACATTTGCGTGGAGGGAGAGTGGAAAACCATATTAGGAAAAACCACCCCCAGTTCACCCGACCGCGATTCGAACCTCGATCTCCCCGTCCTAAGCAGTTGAGCTCAACACGACCAGCGCGTTAGCCAACTACGCCACTGAGGCGGGTCTGAACAAATAAAGTACTGTACTATTTAGTTACATTATGTATGATAACCTCAAGTTTAGTATATTTATACTAAGGTAGTAGTGTAGGCAAAAAAGTTAAAGGCAGTGTTTTTGTAATTTTTGAGCAAAACTTTTTTTGGTCAAAATAAATAAAATAATGCTCCAATCGACAACAGTTTAATTTTCTTCGCATGGTGATATAAAAAGTTGTTGTATATTTGTCATTAGCATAGCGGCATCGGACGATAATTTTTTATTAAAGATAAAAGGTTGTCATTAAACCGTTAGACACTATTGAGGTCACCATCTGAAGAACGCTAAACTCTATGTTATTAATGGAGAATTATCTATTTTGAATGAGAGAATGTTTTGATATAAAAACTTGAAAAATAATGTCCTTCGCCTATGTTTACTACATTAGCCTCCTTAAATTTGAGTTAAATTACTGTGGCAAAACACATGGCCCCTTCAGAGCATAGGCCCAATAGCAGTTTTATAGAAACATTTGTACGTAGGCAACTTATAGCTATTCCATTTTATTAGGGAAAGTCACTCAAGTCACTCAGCATAACTTAACAAGACAAGTTAACAAATCAAATTGGCTTAACAATATAATGAATTGTGGAGGAGTTAATCACTATATTGTGTAATCTCTAAATCATAAGTTGTTAGTGACATGTTTTTGTCAATGGTAAGTTTTTAATTATTATTATAGTGGAGGAAACTATATACTATTTTCTGAATTCAAATCCTAATTTTGGAAAAAAAAATTATGAACAAAGAATATATAATGAAATGTAATAAAATAATACAAAACTATAAATAATGACTATGTATTAACATTCTTTTGTTGGAATGCATCCATTATCAGTTAATTATTCAGTTATCTGTTATAGTAATGGTTCATGAGACCAATTCCAACTAAACATTTGCAAAGAAAATAAATTAATATTAAATCAATTATTAAGTAATCTAACAGAAGAACTAATGCAATTAAACAAGGCAAAGTTCAACAAAATAACAATAATAATTTAATTTATTATGATGCTGGACAAGAATCATGAGACCTATAACAGGCCAGCACTGATAAGTACACAAGTACCTTACACACACACATAATTAAAAAATAGCAATAGTAATAGCTAAATAATAATATTTAGCACCGCGTCTTACTACCCGTTCGGGTTATACGCTTTAAGTACTAATTACTCTAATGGATTAGGAATTGGGAAGGTTGAATTAGAGGAAGTGAACCCGCATTTGCGTGGAGGGAGAGTGGAAAACCATTTAGGAAAAACCACCCCCAGTTCACCGACCGAGATTTGAACCTCGATCTCCCCGTCCTCAACAGTCGGGCTCAACACGACAAGCGCGTTAGCCAACTACGCCACCGAGGCGGGTAATAGCTAAATAATGATACATACTGATGATTAATTACAAAAAATATTAATAGTAATAATAATTAAAATAATAATAATAACAACACAAGACAAAACATTTTGTTGCGAGAATTGTTCAAAATGGCTCAACACGACAAGCGCGTTAGCCAACTATGCCACCGAGGTGGGTTAAATGCACTATTAAATAGTCCTATTGACAATGCTCGCAACACAATTAGATAGGTATAACACAAGGACCCCTTAACATTCACTAAATTATCACATAACAGGAAAGTTCTCCCCCAAGACAACTTTTAATTTAAGTGAACGATAAATTAACTGCATCATGATGGTGGATTCTATTAATAAACAAGGATAACCTTTACACTGTGTGACTATTGCGTAAAGATTGAGGTGATCATGATCCCAGCATAAGGAAAGTAAAATCTAAAGAAAATATACTATCATTACCCTTAGGAATAACTAACTACCTATGTACATCCATCTTGGAATCAAACTTCTGACTTCCGTATCACTGGCAAACCAAACAAGAATAGCACCTTTGTCCACATGTCTCCCATTCTCAAGTGTGTATGAATTATAATGATTTAGCTGAGCGATAAAATATCTGAATGTACCACATTATAAATTAAATGTATTTTAAAATATTCTGTGTAAGAAAGAGTTTGAAATAAAAACGTGTGTCACACCGTAATAAAAAATTATTTTGATCAGAATATAAAACATAGTTTAGTAATTAATTATTATGACTCACCATTGAGTTGATCTTGGGCCAGTATTGTAGTCAAAATCAGAACTCAATGAAACAAGCTGTTGACATCTATAAAGAAACCAAATACAATTAATAATGGCAGACGACACACATTTCTGCCTACAGAATCATGTCTTAGTACCCGTTTTGGTTATACACATTAATTAATTACACTAATGTGTTAGGGGGAGGAAGGCTTAACTCTCAAAGGATGTGTACCCATATTTACATAGAGGGAGTTTAAAACAATTTAGAAAAAAAAACTAGCAGTACACCCGATCAGGATTCAAACACTGAAATCTCCATCTATTATCATGTCTATTACGAGAGTGATGCCTTATACCTGAGTGCCCAAACGTTTTTCATCCTAAGAGCAAAATTTTACCATCAATTTTTACTGCGAGACGAAGTTATATTATTATTTTTACTATTAGCACCGCGTCTTACTACTCGTTCGGGTTATGCACATTTACGCTAATGTGTAATGGTAGGGTGATTGTGAGATGAAATGAAGGACATACAGTTTAACGTGGAATCCGAACCACGGTGGAGGTTTGGCATTCCACACATTCACAACCGAAGTTATATAAAGGTAATCCCATCAACTTAATACAGGCCAACAAACAACAACCGATAAACCAATATTTTCTATATATATATATATCAGGATTCACCTGAGAAGGTGATTAGAACTATTCCCTTTTAGTAGACAGATCCATCGGTCGGGTCATAGTAAAAAGCACACCACTGCTGGGCTAACTGCTTGAGGTGCGTTGTTATTCTAGATTTTAAGAGTAGTTTTTTTAGACAAAAATACGGGTTATCTTAAAGAACATCAATTATTTAAAATTCATTCTATGCCTTTAGCCGGTCGTTGCTTCGATGACGTCACACGGCCGTTCAAGGTAGAGGTCAACATAACATCAAGGTCATTTAAAGAAAGTGAAATTTTCTATTGAATAAATATGAATTTAAAGTCCTGTGAGAAAATAGTACAGTAAATGTTTCGAAACAAAATTTCGGAAAATATGTGGGCATATTAAACCATGAAACAAATTTCAGAAAATATGTGGGAATATTAAACCATGAAACAGATTGTAGCACAAAACAAAGATATTTTTGTAGTAATAAGTTCCATCTTGTCTAATTTTAGATGTCTTGTTGCGATTGAGAAAATCACCCTGAGAGAAAATTAAAACAAAACTAAGTTTCAAATGACTATAAATATATTATTTTAGTTGGTAGGTAGGCCTACTTTTATCTTAGAAGATACTTTATCAAGTTTTACAATTTCATAGGATAGTCATACAAACCTGGTATCGTCTAAACTGTCGTGTTCGATATTGTATAAGTGGCGACCACATTCCAAGATTTTCTTCTTTTCCCATCCTTCTTCAGTTTTCACCCATTCTTCCCCAGGTGAACGCCAATCTTTCGAAAGAAATGGCATCTACGATATTTAGAAGATAGTTTATCAAAACACAACTTGTATCAACGTACCACGTCAGTTAAAGCAAAACACTAGAGCGCATGGCTTTGTTGATTGTGTTTGACGTCTTCCAATCAGCTGACGGAATCATATGTTTGCAGGAAATGCTTAAAAATAAAAAGTAAATGAAATAATGTCGTGACCTCAAAGTGAGTTTTCTAGCTATCATGAATGAACACAACATTGTGATAATGTTGCCACCTGTACGATCTGGATACTACGTTTGATATGATAATATTTCGCCAACTAAACAATTCAATTTTAGGATATTTTCTAAAAGTAATATCGTGTGTCCCTGCTATAAGGTAACAAATTTTACATTAATTTTTTTTAATTAAAATCGGTGGGTTTATCAATATAATGTCAGAAAGAATTATCCTAAGGTTCATGTACAACAACTAGAGACTATAGAGTTGGCCAAACTGCAGGTACTTGGAATTGGAACTGTAGCCAACAAAAAACCCTAAGAAATATAAATTATTTGTATTAAATTTTATGTTTGATATTAATTTTAACATGAAAACCCTTATTTTACTATTATTAACACCAACAAAATTTTAATTTTAGCCATACCATGAAATAAATATGTCCATTTTATACACTAAAATTTAATAAATTGATTAAGCTGTTAGCTTGATTGGCCAATTTATTTACTTAATATCTTAGCATGTTATTATCTTTGGTAGTGTTATAGGTGATTTATTTAAACTTGGTGTCCTTAACTCTAGATCAAAGGTTAGTATTATTTACATATTCGAACCTAAGCATAATTATAAAATACACTTTTTTGTGGGTCGAGCGGCTTAAAAATATTTTTACAGAACTGAGGCATAGTTTATTATTGAGGTTAGGATTAAAAAATTAGTCTTTGTATTAAAATATAAATTACACTTTAAATAGACATACCTTTTCAAGATAATACATCTTAAGCAATAGTTTCGGGTTCGATTTCTGATAGGACCGAACAAATTTCTTTTGTAAGTCATATTCCACATCAGTAAGGTGTGTAGTACTCCATAAGAAATCGACTACACACTAAAAGTTTGCACTGTCTACAGAGTCCTTATCCTTAATCCCTTAGGCTTCATCACTATGTAGAAGTTGACTCAACTTTAACTTTCTAGGGACTAGGCGATACGGACTGCTAAGGACTACTGGTCACAGGAAAGTAAGCGTGCTCGCGCATCAAAATGAAAACGCCAATGGCATTATCATAGTAATTACACCAACTAGCTCATGTTTTAAATATATTATTTGTTATGGCACCTAACCTATATTTCAAATGTAACCTATCCTGGACATTTTATCAAAAAATGTTGTGTAGTTGTGTTATAATTGCCCAGCTGTGATCTCGTCTGCTTGCGCCTAGCTCTAAAGAAGTTTTATTTCGAAGAGTTTAATTGAACTTTGTTTCTAACTTTCTCATTTGTTGGCTCGGTTACTTAATTACAGATATGGACTGTGTGGACGTGTTTCCATTTATTTAAGGACTATAAGATTGTGGATTTTTTGGAGTCTTTAGATGGGGCTTTATGCTTTCACACTGATGACTTGACATCAGGTGAGAACTGGGCAATACACGTTTTTAAGTCAAGTTAATTATAATTAATATCTTTTTAAAACCTGATAGGTTAAACTATTTTCTGGGACTAAAGTATTGAGTTAAATTAAATACTCACTGCTGATATAAGTTGGGTCATAAAATGTATGACAAATAATAACCATAGGGCCTAATCAGGGTGTTTTTTTTGGGTTATAGTATGTAGGCCCCCACACAGACCATTTCTTTTTGAAAACTTTTTTTTTACAAAAAATACACTCCTCAAAAACGTTATTTTCTTTATTTAACACATTAAAGGGAAAAGGTGTTAAAATTTATAAAATAATTACATGATTCACCCAGGCCATTTTACAGGCTTTTACTCAGCTCTATTCAACAGCATTTCTCTTAACACTTCAACCTCCAAACCCTCATAGATGTCCACCTATATTAGCTACCCACACCAACTTTTACTAAAATTTAATTTTCTCACACATGAAAAGCGAGGTTTTGCTAGCTTGGAGTTAGTTTGTAATTAATAACAAATGGTTATTTTATACATTCATTTTATTTAATAAAGTTATATATAGTTGGTTCAATCCTCGGTCCCGGCACAGATTTATCTGATTACCAAACCCTTCCTTCACCTCTGACAAGACATCTTGTGAATGTGGGGAATGCCAGGCCTCCACCATGGTTCGGATTCCACGTTAAACTGTAGGTCCTCCATTTCATCTCACAATCACCCTACCATTACACATTAGCGTAAGTGCGTATGACCCGAACGGGTAGTAAGACGNTGTGGGGAATGCCAGGCCTCCACCATGGTTCGGATTCCACGTTAAACTGTAGGTCCTCCATTTCATCTCACAATCACCCTACCATCACACATTAGCGTAAGTGCATATAACCCGAACGGGTAGTAAGACGCGGTGCTAATAATAATAATAATAATAATATATAGTTCATCAAAAATAATTATTAATATATATAATAAATTACAAACTAAGCCAACTAAAGCTACCGATAACCTAACCTTCCATGTATGAGAAAATTAAATATTAATACAAGTTTGGATGGGTATATAGGCTAAAATTTATTTGTAGTCTAGATATTTTAATCAAAGTTATCACAATCTAGGTTACATCGCAGATAAAAGTGGTAACCAACAAGCCGTGAATACATCGAAGTTCATTTAGCCGGCCAACAAATTAATTCATTATTTTATTGGCCTAAATCATAGCATTATATTTTAAAGTCAATCATTTATAATGTTGTGTGGTAGTTTGTGTTTCATGAAATATTTATTTTGAACCCGCCTTGGCGGCGTAGTTGGCTAATGCGCTTGTTGTGTTGAGCTCTACTGCTGAGGACGGGGAGATCGAGGTTCGAATCTCGGTCGGGTGAACTGGGGGTGGTTTTTCCTAAATGGTTTTCCACTTTCTCTCCATGCAAATGCGGGTTCACTTCCTCTAATTCAACCTTCCCAATTCCTAATCCATTAGGGTAATTACTACTTAAAGCGTATAACCTGAACGGGTAGTAAGACGCGGTGCTAATAATAATAATTATTATTATTATTATTATTTATTTTGAAAAATAATTTCTTTTTGTGTAATGTACTAGACTCATTTTTTCTAAATGGTTTTCCACTTCCACAGAATTGTGGGTACACTTTCTCTCAATTCCTCCTTCCTTATCCTTAACTCATGAGTGTTTTTTACGCACCTAATCTGAACATGTAGTAAGACGTTTAATGAAATACAAAAAAGGATTTAACCTACATTAAGTTTATAACCTGAATGTGTAGACGTGTAGTAAGACACAGTGATAAAAAAAAAACTTAATTTACATTAATGTACATAACAATCAAACCAAAATCATGCTAGTATTATATATGGCTTTATGAGTACTAATGGTGTTCAACTTACGACTGTTTAATAAAAATATATTTCTTTGTCATATAACAATGAAAGTTTTATTTTCATTCATGATGCTCATAACAAAACAAGCATACAGTGCATTAAATAATAACCAAGGCTTTGATGTTTATGAGTTTAAAAATGGTGAAATATACATACAAATATGCCCTTAATAATACCAATGCATATGACTTAAAAATTAACAAATAGGACCTAAACATTTATGTTAATTGGAATGAATAAATTAAAATTATGCCTCGAATCAAGGAAGTAACTTGCAGTAAAAGAAATTAGCTGACAAATATTTAATTATTGATCTGACTAGCTCACAACTAATTCACAGAAACATTCTAAAGATAAGGCCTAACCAGGAGATAACCTTAATTATCTAAATCTAATCTATAAAATGTAGGATGATTATAAATAGGCCTACACTTTTACTCAAACAAGTAAGCTAAAAATAATTTATTCATTTTATTAATTTGTTAAGAGAATTTTCTAAAAAATATTACTTTAAAAATTGTATGGTAGATGTTGTCACAAATATATACCTTTCCCTCACTTTTTCATTTTATAAATATATATTAGGCTTAGGTTTACTTTCTTTGTGTTAATGTCATCTCCATTTTAATTGTGAAATATTAGATATTGTTAGTAATATAATTAATAAAAAATGAATAATTTTATAATAGGTAATTAACTACTTGTTGTATTTTTTTGTAGCGTTAGTACAGGCCAAATATGTTCACCTTGATCACGATTGATGAGATATTTGTTTATAAAAATATTGACCACACTGTGCAAGAGATAAAATAATTGATCCATGAAATAATTTACTATCTTATTCTTTTTCCAAAGTGAAAAAAGTAATTACTATCTTAGGTGTCCGCATGATCTAAGGCATCACTCTTGCAATATACTAGACCACTGATGACAGGGAGATCGGTGTCTGAATCCCGTTTAAAAAAAAATGCTTTTCCACTTTCCCTCCATGAAAATGTGGATACATTCCCTCTAAATTCAACCTTCCTTATCCCTAACTCATTAACATAATTAGTAGGCCTATATTTGCTTGTAACCGGAACAGGTAATAAGACACGATCTGGGATGGTAAAATTATTAACTCTTCATTTCTTCACATTTTGCTATAAAATGTATCATAATAATAAATATGAATTTAATATGCTTATGATTATATACACTTTTAATATATAGCCTAGATATAGGCCTACTACTTATACATTCCTTTAATTTTGTTTAATCCTTTACCACAGACAAGTAAGAAACAAACTCTCAACCTTACGAGGGGTTCCGTTGTGCTCCTTTTACTATCTTGAGTTTTTCAACACTGGGCTACGCTAGTGTCACTACTGGGCGATGAAACGACTAACCGCGGCGATACTAGTGTCGAAGGACTCAGGCTGTCAAAAGGAGCACAACCATTTTAACCTGGAGGTGGAGTGTCGCGGTATCTTATTTGTCTGTGTCCCTGACTAAAACTTTTCATGTTTTTGTTACAGGTCATTGGTAGCATGGCAGACAAAGAAAGTATGCCAAAAGTTGATTTTGAGAAGGATAAAGCAAAATTTAAAAATACCGCAGTAGATTATATCAAGTTAATAGAAAAACTCAACCTAGAGCGTGTTCAAAAATTGCAACGGATCAGACGGAATAACATAATCACAGGTTGTGTGTTGGGTGGAAGTGTTTTGGGTATTTACGCATATTCTATGTATTCAGTTAAACAGGAGACATTTTTAGATGATTTTGATGAGCCGGCTACAACCTCGAATTAGTTGAACTTTTCAATTGCTATTTTTTTTTAAATAAGTCTCTTTTTAAAAAGTTGGTTTTCCTTTGTATCTATTTGTGGTAAACACTTTAGAGCAGTGTGTTTTGGTCGTGTGCTTGTTAAGTTTGTTGTGAAAGAAATGTCTGTAGCCAAATTTGCGGCACGTTTGCCGCCTTTACCCACCGTAAGGGATTTGGTTCGTTTGTATCGTCTGCGAGCTCTGCGGCAGCTATCTCAGAACTTTCTTATGGATCAACGTTTAATCGAAAAGATTGTTAAAGTGGCTGGCAGGATCAAGTGTGGACAAGTGTGTGAAGTAGGTCCGGGTCCTGGTGGTATTACCCGTGCCATTCTCAACAGAGGTCCTGAGAGACTACTGGTCATCGAGAAGGATCCCCGCTTTCTTCCGACTTTAGAGGCAAGTTGATGGCCTAGTCCATTCAACATACTTTACTTATGTTATATACAAGCTATCAGCCTGACTCATTAGACATACTTTACTTCAATTACAAAATAAACCTCAAACTCATCTCTTAACATCCATTATGTGCATAAATTTGTAAGTTTACCAGTTTATGGATTAGACTACCATATGTTTACATTTGACAAGATCTCACATACAGGGCCCAAATTTATTAGGATAATATCAAACTTTTAACATAGACCAAGAATTGCTTCCCAACTGAAAACAAGATAAAGTGAAACCAAAGGCAATGGGCACTAGAAATTTGTATCTACTTGTGGCTATGATTGCTGCAAATAAAGGTATAATTTAAATACATACTAAGTTAACCTGTCTTGTTCAAATGTAGTCAGACAGTAGTTCTCAAACCGGGTTCTACCGAGGTGTGTCAGGGGTCCCATAAGACAATTGTGCAAAATGGTGGTAAAAACGTTATAAATGCATCTAAATTGTTATGCTAAAAATTCATCAAAATCCATCTCATTAGCAGCATATCCAGTTTAATAAAGAAAAGAAAATGAAATGACTTATTAAAATCATAAAAAAGAAATGTACTTATTAAAAAGTGGATAAGTAACATTACTTATTGAAGTTATATTATTTTTCACATGCAAAATATTATGTAGCATAAATGTAAGAAATACAAATTTTTTGTTTTCGTCTTAATTTATAACATAAGTCAACTAGGCCTATAATATAAAATAGGCCTAATTTTTATTTAAAGGGGATGAGACGTGAACACACAGGGGTTCCTCGGTAGGCTTTGTAGCTTTAAAGGGTGTCATGGGATAAAATAGTTTGAGAACCACTGGCCAAAGACGTCACACTCTCAATAGACTATACGGCCGATGACTGGGAGATGAGGTTCAAATCACGGTTGGATGTACTGAGGGTAGTTTTCCCCTAAATTATTTTCCCACTCTCCCTCCATGCAAATGTGGGCTCACTTTATTTAAGTCCAACCTTCCTAAGCTCTAACACAGTGTAATTAGAACATAATATGTGTTCAAACCGAACAGTTAGTAAAATGCAGGTGTTAAAAAAATATAAAAAATATTAGTACTCAAGGGGTGAAGGAACTAAACAATTCCAGAACTTTAAGAAACATTTCATTAATAGGTTTGACAGTCATGTAACTTATATAAATAAATAAATTAACATAACTAACAAATTAGCGTTTCTGTTCATCTTTTAGGAAAAGCTATACGTTTTTTCAAAAAAAAATCTGATAGTGAGACTATCCATACAGAGGTGACCTGGCAGTCTAGGGGTAAGGTGTCAGACTTCTGTGCTGGGGGTCGGGGTTCAATCCTCGGTCCCGGCACAGATTTATCTGATCACCAAACCCTTCCTTCACCTCTGACAAGACATCTTGTGAATGTTGGGAATGCCAGGCCTCCACCGTGGTTTGGATTCCACGTTAAACTTTAGGTCCTCCATTTCATCTCACAATCACCCTACCATTACACATTAGCGTAAGTGCGTATAACCCGAACGGGTAGTAAGACACTGTGCTAATAATAATAATAATAATAATAACTATCCATACCAAATACTAAAATCAAATGGGTCTAAGTCGAAATCTGTGGTCTTGAGGTAAAGTGCTAATCTCAGATCTCTATGTCCATGGGTTCAAGCCCAGGTAGGATCGACAGATTTTTCTTCATCAATAAAAAATCCATAACACAACTTCCTTTGGAGAGGAAGTAAAGCACTTGACCCCTGTCACTTATGGCATGTAAAAGAATCCTGGAAGGTATTATTTCTGGTAAAATTGGTGGGCCTTTTTGCTCTCACTCATAGAAATTCTCATAAATGAAACAAACATTTTGTATGTGTATCATTTATAAATGTAATGGATGTGAAAATAACACTAATAAAATAGATGTGTGTCCAATCTATCCTTTAGAATTGCAAATAAAATAGCCCACCTTTCTGAAAATTTACCATCCTTACAACACTAGCTTACCTACTTTAAAAATGTTAGATCTCAAACAGGCTGTTCTACAAAAACTACTATTATTTATAAAACATAACTTTCATTGATAATATTTACAGCTTTTAACAGAGGCGTGTGAGGACAGAATGGAAGTGATCATAGGGGATGTAATGGGATTTAACATGGAGAAGTGTTTCCCGGAGGATTTCAGAAAAGACTGGGTTGATGAGCAGCCAAATGTCCACCTGATTGGTAACTTGCCGTTCAGCGTGTCCACGCCTCTCATAATCAAGTGGTTGGAAGCTATATCGGAAAGGTAGGTTGTTTATTGTCTCAGGAGTGAGGGGTGTTGGTTTAGTTTAAATGTTTATCGTGGCATCAGTAAATTAATAAAAGTTGTAGGGTCACCAGATTGTGTGTGTGTAGGGGGAGAGCAGAGGAGGGGAGGGGAAGAATGTTTTTTATGAGTGGTTTGTAAGGATGGCATCATGTAGTATGCAAGGAGGGATGTACTGATCTCCTCATTGAAAGGTAACCAGTAACACTTTTTAAGTATAGTGAAAAATTTATATATATATAGCTAAGACTGAAAGAGAGCATAAGTAGATAATTAATCAACACAAAAGGAGGTTAAGATAGTTATCCAAAACACGTGGTTTCCCACATGATTATTTTTAAATCATAACCCAGTTACAAAAAGACTGTATTATTTATTTAGAGAATAAAAGGTAATAAAACATAATAAAAGATTAAGAGAGTAAAAAAGGTAATAAAACATAATAGAAGATTAATTTAAAATAAAAGAGAACATTTACATTTACTACATTACCGATTTGTTTAAGGTATTAATAAAGGATATCTCCTGTAGAACAAAGAAAACCAAAAATCAAAATTAATTAATACAAAGACAATAGTCTTCAACCATTATACTTAATCCCCTGTTCTATTAAATTTTAAACAGCGTGGTTTATAGGATGCCGATTGATACAAAAACCATAATATAAAAAGAACCAGGCCTCATGGTTGACAATCTTTATGTTACATTAGAACACTACAAAAATGCATAATAAATCCGAAACCTAAAAGGTAATTAATTAGACAACATAACTACACGGAAACTTTAACTCATAACCCCAAAAACAAGAAAGAAATAAAAAAGAAAAAGACTACATGTTAATTTAGAAAAGATTCTTGAATAAAATTAAAAAGTAGGATAAAACAAAAAAATTATGTCTCACGTTGATCGGATCTAAATAGAGAATGGACGAGGGAAAGCCGTTATTTCCCTGAACAGGAAATTGTGATTAACGGATAGGCCAATCAGAGACTTTTAAGATAAAAAAGGACCAATAATATAATACTTGAGGACTTGACATTTTTAAAATAAAAGATATAAAAAAACATTAAGGTAAAATTACATATATAAAAAAGGTACAAAGAGATTTAATTACTTAACACATATTGAATTAATTGTATATAAAAGATTATTAAAACTTTAGTTCCACTAAATCCCATCCAGATCACCATCTTATTTCGGAACTACTCCTAATTTAAAGTTTGTCCACCAGGCTTCGTCACTCACCACTATCAGGAACGTCAAGGTCGATAGAACTTAGGTCCGATTATAATCAACAGTACAGGGAGCAATGAACCAGAGATTTTGGACAACATGGCTCCAGTTAGGATGTGACGAAAGAAGGTAAAATAGCCTTCTCTGACACATCCCGTGAATAGGAAGGAAACGGGAGGAATCCTGGACACTATGTCTTCGGCTAGGATTTGCGGAGAGAATGTCAAATAGTCTTCACCAATACTTACCCTAATAAAATGTGCAAACAGGAAAAAAACTAAGAATCCTCGACAGCATGTTCTTGGTTAGGATGTTCAGAGAGAATGTAAAATATTCTTCACCAATACCTACATCAAATAGGGTGCAAATAGGAAGGAACCAGGAATCTTGTACACCATGTCTCCGGTTACGATGTGTGGAGAGAATATCATTTAGTCTTCACCAACATGTCTCTCAAATACGGTTCAAGCACAAATAGATGGTGATCTCAACCGACATGGTCCCTATCGGGGTGTCTAAGGATCAGGGCTAGTGTTTCAGAATAGTGCGTAAGTGGAAGGCTGATCTACTATTAGAACAACTCTTTGGCACACCAAGCCAAAGCTCTCATGTTTGATTCTTGTGTCCAGGTGAAGTTTTTTAACTAGTCCCAAGTCTAGTTTGATTGAAAGATTTTTCAAAGTTCTCAAACTATATTAAATGCGTTTATAGGAAGAGAAAAAGCCATCCCTTAATAATGAATGGCTTAGTTTAAAAAGAAACATTTGTTGAAAAAGTATGAACTAAATTATATTTGTTGTTTAAATTATAACCACTTGAACATTTGTTGGTTTTTAAATTAAATACATATACTCAATTTAACTAATTAAATAATGTAGGTAGCCTAGCCTATTCAAGAATGACGTGAGAAGACTTGTATTTTTGCAGAAGAAGTGCCTGGTCATATGGTCGTGTGGGCATGACTTTGACTTTCCAGAAGGAAGTTGCAGAACGCATGGTAGCACCTGTGACCACTTCACAACGCTGTCGGTTGTCAATCATGTGTCAAAACTGGTGTGATGTTCGTCATGCGTTCACAATTCCAGGTACACAGATGAGCTAATATATTTTAAAACTACATTATTTTTTAAAGTTGTTGCTACCAGCATCGATGGGCACACACTCAAAATGTTGGGCTCATCTAATCTGATTTGCCAGGGAGGTTGAGGCCAAGATCCTGGTCAGAGGTACTGAGGCAGACATTACTTTTTTGTCCAGTGGCAGCAGTGTAAAGGGTGAACTTCGTTCTTTTTTCACTTTGAAAAAAAAATCATTTCATTTAATTTAGACAATATAACTTTAATTTGAAGTCCAAGGGATATCTAAAAAAAATTGAAATATCCAAAATTTGAACTAACCATTTTTATGAGTATAAAGGCAGCTGATGCAGAATAAATAAGTAACCTTAAAAATATGATATACATATAAACACACAGAAACAATCTATACATAGGCCTACAAGGAAAAATAAGAAAAATCTAAACTTATATCAGTCAATCAGGGTGTTAGATGATTACATTATCACACAGAAGCGATGAAAGCCGAGCCAACACATCCCCCTTTTCTAGAAAACCCGCTCATTTCTGTTGCAGAGTTTCTCGTTTTCTCTTTTACTGTGCGTCAATAACTCTAACTTAAATAAAACTCTTGGCATATAAGTGTAATGTTATAAAGATCGTTAAGTAAGATTTGAATTGAGGACACACTCAAAAAAATTGTAACAATGGATAGGCTTTAAATTATACAAATATCTCCTTCTAAAATTTAAATTTTTTTTTTTTTACCATTGATTAAAATAGGATTTTCTAAGGGAATCATGGTGGGTTTTATTCATCCAATTTTTTTGAATTAACCAATGTAGAGTTAGCCAAATCCTACTGGATTACTAATGGTTTGCTTCTTATATCCCTTTCAGTCTATCTCAATATTCACAATATTAAGTTGTAGATGAGGACGAGAGGAAATATACCCAAATTTACTTGGAGTTGTTGGTGGAAAACCATTTAGAATAAACCACCCTCAGCTCATTGAACAGGGATTCAAACTCGGTGGCAATTTAATCTATTGTGACATTTGAGACGACGCGAGCACTGATGCTGGTTAACTCATGTTAATTAAAAATGTAAGATAATTTATTTTTAGTGACTTAAAAAAAATTGGAAAGTATTCCTTCTATAATATTTTTAGTTTCGATTAATATATTTTACTTAATGCAAGCCTAGCTCTAGAATAATTCTAATACAGTATTTCTAACAAATTCCATAGGTAAAGCATTTGTGCCTAAGCCGGATGTGGACGTGGGTGTGGTTTATTTCATACCAAAGATTGAACCTATCATCCCTCTACCATTTAAACTAGTGGAGAAAGTAGTGCGCAGTATTTTTAGTTTCCGGCAGAAGTACAGCATTCGTGGAGCAGAGTAAGCTTGGAACTTCTTACATTACATTTATTTGAAAAGTTTTAATGCTACATTTAATTTTTTTGTACTAAAACATTGATTAGAAAGTTTAAATTTATTTCTATAAATTACAAGCTACCATATTTATTTTCTATAAAATAAACTTACATGAAAGTTTCACTTTGCCTTTGAGCATGCTTAGAGCTCAAATTTTAATCAATTATATGTTGTTTGGGATTTTATTATACCATTATAAACCATATTGTCCGACTTCAACACCATTACCTAGTCTTTTTTCGAAACTTATGATAAATAATTAATTCAGACAAAACTATGTCAAAACAGTGTGGGTTTTGTTTTAAAATTAAACTGATGATGTTTGCACCCAGGACCCTCTTTCCTATGGGAATGCGGGAAGAATTTGGCATGAAGATGTACCGTTTGGCAGATATCAACCCTCACACAAAACCCTTTCACCTCACAATGAACGAGTTTGGGCGATTGTGCACAGTCTACGAAGAATTTTGTCGACAGGATCCTAAGCTTTACAAATACAACCCGCGAGCTAGAAAAATTCCTCAGTTTGAAGAAATAGATGATGTAGAACAAGAACTTGATACAGATAGAACATAATGAGATACTCAATAAGTATAGTGTCATGTTCATTGTTCACCTTTGCAGTAGTTAATTGCATTGTGTTTTCTAAAAATAGATGTTTTATGTTTCCCTTGATTTGCTTTTACCTGCTTATATGTTTTTATAGGGATGTGATAGGTGTGTTCACCCTTTA
This sequence comes from Timema douglasi, assembly GCA_901482245.1. Taxonomy (NCBI): domain Eukaryota; kingdom Metazoa; phylum Arthropoda; class Insecta; order Phasmatodea; family Timematidae; genus Timema; species Timema douglasi. Next base: position 87,422 of record CABEEJ010001561.1, read on the forward strand.
TTAAAGCATAGCTTATTATTTGTATTATTATTAGATGTTCTCTCTCACTATAGGTCCATTCCTTTTGTCAGTGAACTTGACCGCCAATGCGCCCTGGCCTGTCCTATGCTGCCTCCTTCACCTCCCAGAATTTTCTTCTTTACTTCTAGTAATCAAGCTTATAACCCATTTTAAAATATTATTCAAATAAATTAAGTTTCTTCTTTAGAATCCTGGAAGCCTAAGAGAATTATTTGTTTATGTATTTAGAATTAAAGTTAGAAAATAAAAGTGTACACTTATGTTGATAATCTCTTTAGAAGCTATGCTCATTATTATTGTTTATATCCGATTTGCTTCAATAAAATTGTTTACTGAACAAATGCACTGAATGAATAAAGGACTTGTTTACTACAGTTATTTAAATTTGTTTAATTTCGTTTTAAAATACAAGATATTTAATTCATTAGCAGTGTAGGAATTATTAGATTGTAAACATATTTTCTTTGCTGTTTCTTTTATTTAAAAAAAAAATTGCTTCTCTATCTTGGCATTTATTTTCTCTCTTTAAACAATCTCAAGAATAGTGTTGAAATAATTATTTTATTACTGAGCTTTTTTTTTTGTAAACCTTTTTTGGTTGGTAGCCATAATCTTCCTTCAAAATATGAATTAGGTCAGCTAAAATTATTTTTCTAGATAAATCATAGTTTTTATTTTGAAAATAACTTATTTACATATTTTGAGCTAATTTTTTATCTTACACAATAAATGTCAATGATGAAAAGAAAATAGACAATTCTGGATGAAGTTTTCCTTCTTTACAACATGAAGAAGTAAAACACAATTTTAAGAGATATTAGAGAAGGCATACGATAGTGAGGATAGAAATAAAGTCTGGAAAGTGTTGGAATAAACTGGGGTGTAAAGAAGAGTTGTAATGAGAGTAAAAAGTATATATGAGTATGAGTTAAGCTTTGCTAAGATGGAGAAAGGGCTGAGGGAGCATTTGAGTGCCCTCTCACCACTTATCTTTGTAATACGGTGATGTATAGAGTGAATGAGTGACGAGGGAACTTGTGGAGGAAATAACTAAAGCCATAATGTTTGCTGATGACTTGATGGTCTGAGAGGGAAAATAAAGAGAAGGTACAGGGACAGATACTAGAATGGAATGAAGCGAAAGAATATGTGTTGAAATTTAATATGGCAAAGAGTAAAGATATAATAAAGACAAAGAAGAGAATAAGGTCTAGTAAAGCAAAGAGGTTGGTTGGAGTAAAAATGAGATGTGCGGAGACCGCGGAATGAAGATTTTGAGGGTGGAAACAGGATTAGGAATGTAGTTATCTGGGAAAGAGTTGAGGTACACGAGATAACTTATAGGAAGTAAGTGTGAGGTGGTATGATAATCTAATCAGGGTGGCAAAGGAAAGAATCACAAAGAGAAGGATAGAGATGAAGTACAGCAATAACTAGACTTTTCTTGCTTTGTGTTTCGTTACTTTTAAGCTATAACGTTTCCAAATTTAATCTATATATAGGAAAAAGACCACAAGCAAGAACAAAAAAAAGAGATGACAGTAACAGGTAACAAGTGTGCGAGTGAGAGAAAAAGAATGGAAACAAATAAAGGAGAAATATGAAGGTATCATACTGAACTGATGTGGGTACAGACTGAACATGGTTGATGATGATGATTATAATTTTAGTGTGTTGCAAAATAGTTTTTCCTGTACAATAACGCATTGAGAATTAATTTAAATAAATTTTATAAGATAAAAATAATGGTTTATATTATATTGTAAGAATTAACTTTTAATGGAATAAATTGGATGATAGTATGAACACTCCTTAACATTTAAATGTCGACTAATATCAAATTGCACAGAGAAAGCACCACCACTGTTCAAACCATTAAATTCTAACTATTAGAAATGGTCAAATTGACCAAATAATAAACTTTATTAAATTTTGAATCTATTGACATAATGGTAATTCCTCTTAACATCAATAAAAAGGGATATTCAGTTTTTGTAAATGTTAAATATTTGTGAGCTCTTATATTTGGAGATCGTTTGCTTGTTTGTGTAAACCTGTTATAATAATCTTTAAAATTGTAACCACTTTGACACAGTATTGAATATAACAGCATCACTGTGCCAATAAAGTGCGAGCAATCACAAAAACTGTCACTATGGTGGACATCAGGGCGACGACAGCAATGTTCCCCCAGAACACAGAGAAATTATCCCCTTCCTCTTCTTCTTCTTCTTCTTCCTCCTCCTCTTCATAAGGTTTATGTTTGGAGGCGGAGGGAGCGTCGGTCTGGTGACCTCGAAGAGTGTTTGTGGTGACTTTGGAGTAATGGCTGGTGCCAGAAACGCGTGCCACACCTTCTGGCTTAACGTATATTTGCATGGCTTGGAGGCGCGCCACCGTATTGTGGGTGCTGAGGACTGTGCCAGTAAAGAACAGAGCAAATGATGCCAGCTGGTATTTGTCTAAGGCGGTCAACTCCTCTCCATTCCATACCTGAAAAGATAAACGTTCGTCAACTAAAAGTCACCACCTAACCACCATCTTTCCACTCTAAGAAAGATAATATTGCCGCGGAGTGACCTAATCTGAGTGGAGTACAGAGTAGAGATTCATATGTACCACAAATTGATTAGTGGCGATGCTCCGCAGGATAAATCCTGATACTGGAATTAATTTGAATCAAGCGGAAAATGACAACCTGGACACGGTAATCGAACCCATGTCCACCAATGAGCCATCTTGGTTTGAATTTTATTCATTTATCAGCACTGATCCTGTAGAAAGTCATCACATCAGTTTTGTGATGAATATGAGTGGCCAATTTTTTCAACAACTAGTGAAAGGTGATCATGGATATGAGATGAATAAGGATGGTTCATTGATTTAAAATCAGGTGCGCAAAGTCATATGTCCCAGGTTCTATTTTATTCCTATGTCAAAGTTTTTATTTCTTTTCACTTGATTGAATTTGAGTAAAAAAGGAGATTGTCGGGTTACACAAGAGACTGTGTGTGTTGGTTACAATATTATAGATTAATATGGTTAGGTGTACGTAAAGGAATTACATAGATATTTAACCATGTCACCAGATAACTTAAATGATTATGTTTATACATATATCATAATACATTCTTAGGCCAAATGTAATGGTTTTAATTAAAAGAAACCCGCCTCGGTGGCGTAGTTGGCTAATGCGCTAGTCGTGTTGAGCTCGACCGCCGAGGACGGGGAGATCAAGGTTCGAATCTTGGTTGGGTGAACTAGGGGTGGTTTTTCCTAAATGGTTTTCCACTCTCCCTCCACGCGAATGCGGCTTCACTTCCTCTGATTCAACCTTCCCAATCCATTAGCGTAATTAGTACTTAAAGCGTATAACTTGAACGGGTAGTAAGACGCGATGCTAAATAATAATAATAATAATAATAATTAAAAACTACCACAGAGATAATCAATGACTTAATCTGAGGGGCAGGATGAGTAGGATCATTAAATTAGGAAGTATCATCATCTACTTTAAAAGAGAATGGGAAATCATGTGTAAAATAACAAAATTTTAATTTTTGAACAGGATAACTTTTACCACTTTAATTTATGTAATTTTATGATCTATAATATGTAACTATAGACCATCTATGGTTGGAAGGGAAGTGTATGACAGCTGGCAGAAGGTTCTTTACTGCAAACATCGACTGAAAGTGACTAATTTAAACCTATTCGAAAATAATAATTATTTGCTTACTGATGATATATTATCAATAAAAGGTGTTATAAAATGAGTGTAATAGTAATATTATTTAGCACAACGTCTTACTACCCATTTTGATTTTACGCTTAAGTACTAATTACACTAATGTACAGCTACCAATAATAAAGCATATACTATCCCCTCTTCCCTTCTCCTAAAAGTACTATTGTTATTATTATTAATAACCTGCCTCGGTGCTGTAGTTGGCTAACGCGCTTGTCATGTCTAGCTCGACTGCTGAGTACGGGGAGATCAAGGTTCCAATCTCGGTCGGGTGAACTGGGGGGGGGGGTTTNTGTCCCTAAATGGTTTTCCACTCTCCCTCCACGCAAATGCGGGTTCACTTCCTCTTCAACCTTCCCATTTCCTAATCTATTAGCGTAACTAGTACTTAAAGCGCATAACCCGAACGGGTAGTAAGACGCGGTGCTAAATAAATATTATTAATGTATTTATTCTACTACTCAATGATTTGTGGAGTATTATATGAGTCCTAACTACGACTGTTAGAACACTTTAAATTGCTTCAAGAGGCATTATATATTTATTTTAGATGTCTTGACTTACCCTGTAAGGGCACTTCATCGCAAGACACTTCATGTACACACCCCTTTAAATAAATAATTGACCTTAACTAAAATTGAAACAACTTTTAAATATAAAGGCATGATATTTGAACAACCTTGTCCACAATATGAGGCTTGTGTTTTGTAAGTGAAAGCATTGATATCGCCTAGCAGTAGAAACAACAGTTTCGTGTCTAGGGTTATCTCCAGGGTAAACAGAGCATGTGATATGTTCTTCTCCCACTCTATTCCTATTTAACCATTCATACAAATATTCTGCTCTACACATCTCACATGATACTGTATATCTATTGTTACTTGGCCGATAAGTGTTTTATTGAGTGATTACAACATATTAAAGGCACAGTTTAAAACTATTCTTACCCTGGCAACACCCTACGACACGCCAATAAGTAACCAATCTATATAATATGCCTTTCTCTTGGGAATCTAAGAACTACAATCTAGAAAATAAATGAGACATCTAACCTTGCGTACTATGCCTGCAACACTATTCACCAGAGTTAGTCCTCTGGCCGCGGCTGTAGTGGCTGTCAACGAGGCCAACCCTATCCTCAACGCTAGCGAGTAGCCGCTCTGCAAGACTCGGGAGGCTATCGTGGTGGTACCACTGAGGGCGATACCGGCGGTGCCCGCCGCCAGCGCGAACCAATGACCCCGCGCGTCGCTGCTACCCAAGCTCAGCGTCTTGTCGTGTTCCTTCCGATCTTTCAAACTGGCAACGCTGTTGGCGACGCTGTACGTCCCCGATGCGATGCCCCCTACCCCTGCGGCGATGAGCAGCGGTGCCCCCACGGGCGTGAATATGGCGGCGATGCTGATGGAGGACGCCGCCACGGAAGTCGTCAGACTCATCACCGTCAGCAATTGTTTGGTGACGTTCGAGGCGGGAGACTTACCGTACTCTACGTTCACTCGACCAAAGTCATCGTCCGTGTACTCCCCGTTCGTCGGGTAACACACGCGGCACTTCGCCAACTTGTTGTTCTTGTTGAAATCCTTCCAAGACTTGTACACTCGCCCGTTCCAGTCCACGAACTTTCTATATCCCATCAACTTGAACACTGGGAACGTCGACTGTTTCTCTCCAGACCGGGTACAGACGAACAAGAACTTCAAAGGTATAGCCCCGTCTTCGTCGACGTAACCCCTCCTCGATATAGCCCGACACACCTTCCTTATATTCTTGAGCTGATGCTTGTCATAGCCCGTCTGGAAGTTGTTCTCGTCGGGTAGTAAGTCGGGAGGCCCGAACATCGCGAAACCTACCGTCTTGTCAAGGTGTTCGACAGCCACGAGGTCAGTGTCTCGTTCCTTGAGGAGTTCCATGTAGCTCTGTTGTTCCTCCTTGGCGGCGCTCTTCCAAGCTAGGACGTCTTCCTTTTCTTTCCCCTTACCCATGTTTACAAAAAACACTCTGGCTTGTCGACTCGCTGTTTGTTTAGATATCTCTAGTGAACCGTCGTCGCCGGTGGCTGTAAACAATCCTTTCCTTCACAGCTGTCCTTGTTGATTCTAATCAAGTCGACGATACCATTTATTAACAATTATTAATCTCCGATTCAACTTGACCCCGGTATTGAACTTGTTTATCCAACGGGCATGGTTTTTTTTAGAGCTTATTTTTTATTTATTGATGGATGAAATTGAACCCACTCAACACAAATGTTTTGTTTCAACGTCGAGGTAATTAATAGAGTCGAAGCTACAGTTGAGTTTTAATGTAATAACGCTATTTACCGACACGAACTCACTAGAAAAACTGGTACTTTCATTCAAATTACTCTAGCAAAATATCTTATCTACTCCTTGATGGCTTAGCTATTTGTTTTAAGACTCTGTGACTGACAATAGGCTAAAGAAGAATTACACTTTTAATTACAAATGATAGTAGAAATCTCCTTAGTTCATAGATCACATCCGTGAGTTCTTTTTGTAAATAAGACATACCACTACTTGTAGATATGATGGCTTAAAGTGATTGCTATTAAGTGGTGTACAGCTGTGACCAAAATGATAAGATTATTTTTTTAAATAAATACAAAGCATACGTCTCGTTGCGTTTGAAAAAAATTACACAAAGAAAATATCAAAAGCCTTCAAATGGAATCGATATTAAAGGTGATCTGTCGGGAAGAATTTTGTCGTGCAAAGTCTGAGGTTACCAACCTAGAGTTCGCTAGGAGTCCTTTGGGGGTCCACGATCAAGTCCAACTTATTATTATTATTATTATTATTATTATTATTAGCACCGCGTCTTAATACCCGTTCGGGTTATACGCACTTACGCTAATGTGTAATGGTAGGGTGATTGTGAGATGAAATGGAGGACCTACAGTTTAACGTGGAATCCGAACCACGGTGGAGGCCTGGCATTCCTCACATTCACAAGATGTCTTGCCAGAGGTGAAGGAAGGGTTTGGTAATCAGATAAATTTTTGCCGGGACCGAGGATTGAACCCCGGCCGCCAGCATAGAAGTCTGACACCTTACCCCTAGACCGCCAGGTCACCAAGTCCAACTTATTGAATCGTCTTGTGACTCGACATTGAAGATGCTATTTCCTTCAACACTGATATTAGTGCTCCCTCAATGTACTTTGGTGTTTCCAAAAGGATGTATTTGATGGCATTTACCCCCATTTATCTGAGCGAGATAATGTTCTCAGCCTTTTTTTCCCCCTTCAAGCACCTCACTGCCCGTTCGAATTATACGCCTATTTACTAATTACGGCACTGTATTAAGGATTAATAAATATGACTTTTAGATGACGTGTACCCGCATTTACATGTAATAAGAGTGGAAAACAATTTTGATAAAACCACCATGATTACATCCGACAGAGATGCCTACCTCGATATATCTGTCATCAGCAGTCTAGTCTATTGCGAGGGTGAAGCCTTAGACCATACGGCCACCAAAGCAGTTTTTTTTTGTGTATTACAAATAAATATAGAAACATACTTAGTTTTGAGCCATACCTACGATTTAAAACTATTCTCCGTTTATCCTGACATTCGAGAGTTGACGGCTGTAAAAAAGAATCCCCTAGCACCAACCATTACAGTAAATGAGTTATTTTTAGCACCGCGTCTTACTACCCATTCGGGTTATACGCATAATACACTAATTACGCTAGTAGTTTTAGGGACTAAGAAGGTTATACTCATATGAAATGTACCCTAATTTGTGTGGAAGGAGAGTGGGAAAATCATTTTAGAAAAACCACCCTCAGTACACCCGACCGAGATTCGAACCTCGATCTGCCCGTCATCATTAGTCTCTAGTCTACTGCGAGAGTAGTGCGTTAGAGGTTAGACCATGCGGCCGGTGACACAACCCTTGGCAAATGGGACTCCAACCCAACCCCCTCCCCATTGGGAAAACCCACATGGACGCCCTTGTCTATATTATCAATTATTATTTACGAGTAGGTTGATATTAATTATTTTCAGCCAATGTTTAAAATGAAGAACCTTTTGTTGCTAGCTGTCGCCACCGCTCCTACTTAGATAAGGTTTTCTTTTCTGATAAAGTTTTCCTGAAATAAGAGATTAGGAATTGATAACATACTGCAATGAAATTTCATTTTGTTAAGCTTTTATAACACTCCCAATAAATAATCAGCATAAAAATGATAATAATTACTTTCGTATAGGAACGCGGCCATATTGGTTGGCTGCGATGCTGGTCCAGTGCCGCGACGTCTTTGATTGGACTGTACCTATGAATTGTTATCATTACTTGGTAGAACAATCATCGATCATGTATAAACGAAAACGCGTTCCCTTAATGTGATTAGTATTTATTTATTTGAGTTATTTAACGTGCACTTTCTGAACCGACTGATTTTATATCAATACACTCGCTTTGCTCGATGGGGGCTCCACCCCCCAAATCTCCAGTGGTTTTTCTTTGCAAATGGATGTAAACTAATTTTTTGTATAGGTCTTACCGTTTAGCCACAAGATACCTCCAAAGAGAGGTCCACACCAACTTTAAAATTGCTCTGCCATTTTGAATTTTTTTTTCGGCGGTTAAAAATGAAATTTTCTAACTTTATGATATTTTCCCGTCAGTTACAGGCTAGAAGCTATAAGTTTGCCAAATTTAAAGTTTAGAACTTGAAATTTGGCAAACGCATCTGGTAGTGGGTAAACATTAATGTCAGTGAGTAATAATAGTATAACAAAAACTTCTATGAGTGAGAGCGAAAGGTCCCGCCAATTTGGACAGAATAGGTATTTTCACATACTTTCCAGGATTATTTTCCATACCACAATCGATATGGGACAAACGGCTTCACTTCCCTTACGAAGGAAGTTGTGCTACGGATTTTTATCGCTCAATAAACATCCGTCGACCCTGGCTGAATATGAACCTACAAATATCGGGTCCTGAGGCGAGCACTTTACTCCACGACCACCATGGTTGACTTTTTTTTTTTTAGTAAAATGGGAACATACTGGGAGATAACGTATCAGGGGTACAGTTTTATCAAGCTCTGCCCATACTGGCAACACTCCAAGCCACGCCACTGTGACTAGCGGCGGTGACTTTTTGAGTCACTCGTATAAATAACGTGGCTTGACGCGTTCTAGATGCAAGTGTGGCCGTGCCCTAAGTCGTCAAGTGACTTCAAACTGGAAAGGTTGGGGGGNCTGCCAAACTGACGTGACGCGTGATCTGGCATCTAACATGCACCGTAAACATATGAGTCAGCTCCCGCTGAAGTTACGTGACACTAGTTGTGAATAGACACGCGTCACGTCAGTTGTCTGAAGATTGCTGTATATTCTCATGCTGCGGACAAGATAGTTCATTTAATTCGCTCGGGACATTCGTCGGTTTTTTTTACAGGCTAATTACAAGTTTTTAACAAAATTGTATTTGGAGTTCTCAAAATAATGAAAGACGATCCCGATTTTAATATCCATTTCGTCGCTTTAATCGAAAGGCGTCCTTGTATATATGACTACACCAGTTCTGATTACAGCAAGAGAAATGTTCAGGATAAAGCCTGGGAGACAATTGCTAAAGAAATATCAGAATCGGGTAAGTACTAAGTAGATCTATTTGTATGTATTAGCATGAATTACAACGTTTATCATAAATTTGCTAGCATTATGTCGATTATTTATAAAGTACCCGGCTTTGCCCGGGAGAAATAGCCTAGGGTATAGATATTAAAAAGTTTTTTTTAAAAAAGGCAAAAAGGATTTAAAGCTAATCTAATCAAAAACTAAAAAAAATTGTAAATAAAATGGGTAAAAAATGTAAAACGGACTATAAAGGAAAAAAGGGTTGAAAAAACGTAAATACAATCAATTTTTTATCATTTTATTTTACCACATTTAAGCTATCCCTTTTACCCTAACTACCCTTTTAGGTCTTTTGACATGTTTTGCCCTTTTTAACCTTTTAGGCAGGGAGTCAAACCGGAACAGGAACCGATAACCGAAATTAACAATTATTTTTAAGGAACCGGAATCAGAACCCTAAAAACCACTTGTGAAGAACCGGAATTGGAACCGTTAAATAATTTTAGGTTTATAAAGGTTCTAAAAGGTTCTTAATTTTGACATGTTACACACATTTATTTATTTTCTTTCCTAAGCTTAGTTTAATTTTAAGATTTTGTGTTTTTCGCTTTCTCAGTAAGTTTCTGAAAGGGCTTGATATATTTTAGTTTATTACTTTGTTTGAAACCTCTTTTCTAAAGTGATTAGAAAAGAGTTAAAAATAATTAGCCCTTAGCAATATGTTTAGGCTAGAGGTATTTAACTTTGTTAAACAACAGGTAATACCACATTCCCTATAAGTTGAAGTAGTGAAACTAATAAATCATCTTTTTTGGACAAGAAGTCAAGCTTATTGTACTTAGTACTTCCTGTAAGTGAAAATTTATAATCAGGTGGTTGGTTGAACAGCTCATAATAAGGAGATGGAGGGTGGAAAAATACAAACTTTAAATTCTTTCACTCAAGTTTAAATTAGGAAGTAGCTCAGTGAATGTGTTCCTTGTGTACAGTGCGAAGTTGATTATTTATGTTGTTAGTAAGTGGTTTGAATAATATTATTGATGGGGTACCTTAAAGAAAACTCAGTTCAGAAGTTTTTCTGACTATGAGATTAACGGTGACAGATCAAGATTCAAACTAGAAGGAGGCACCATTGTCATTAAGGTATGTTATAATATTTTTTTAATCTAGCAATACTTTTGATCCAGAGTGTTATGTCCAAAGTGGTTCTCCACTCTCCTACCATACAAATGTGAATACACTTACTCTAAATATATAAATATAACCTTCCTCGTTCATTAAAAAATCTTGATCGAAATTAGTTCATTGACGTAGCCTGAATTGATAGACGCTGTGCTAAAATTAAAAAATAATAATTAAAGAACCAGAACCGGAACACTATCAGGAACAGAAAATAACCGGAACCTTTATTGTGCTCTAACCGGAACCAGAACCGGAACCTTTAAAATTGTTGTTTAGAGAACAGGAACCGAAAACAGAACCGATACCAATTTTAGTTCGACTCTCTGCTTTTAGGCACGTTTTGCAACTTTAACCCTTTTTATAATTTTTGCTCTTTTTTAACCTTATGGCCCTTCCTACCTATTTTATCTCGTTTTAGCCCTTTCTGCCTTTTTTTTCTCTGACCATCGAATAATACTTTTCCAAATAAACTTTCTTTTAATACTCTTCGGTCACTATTTCGCCCAAATACGCTAACATTAATAGATGAAAATAGCCCATCTACATCCGCAATGGCTAGTAAAACTATTGTAAAATATCCTTTATAGTAATACAAAATGGCGATCCACTGTTTGAAAGAACTTTAAATATATGTATTTCATCTAGACTTCTCACACAAATGGGAAGAATACACAATTTTCAGTAACGATTAGGCTACCTTGGACCAACATTATATTGTAGGAGTTGGCGTCTACTCAGCTTTTAAAGTTTTGCCCCTGTGGTTTCTGCCTCAATTTTCCAAAAAGTACTTTGTCCACGGAGGAATTAGTACGAAAGTGCCTTGAAAGTGCTTCCAGTAGCAAAATATATTAAAATAATATTTCAATAAAATTAGTGACAACCAAACAGTTAGGGGCCATTCATGTATTACATAACGCACTTGAGGGGAGGGGGGTAAGGGTCTATCGTATCGTGTTTTTTGTAAATACAAATAAAACTCTTTGATTAGAAATTTGCATCCTTTATTCAAAATCCTATTTATTTTAAACTTATAAAATCCGATGGGAAAATAACTAGTCTAATAAACGAAAAACCAGACCATTCGAAAATGACATGAGGTAAAGGTGTTTTTTTTAATAGTTTAAACTAGAAGCGTTACATAAGTTAAAGGAGGAGGTGGGGTTGCCAAAGCATTACGGAGCATGATATGGGGAGGCGGGATGGTCAAAAAAGGCCTAAAATGGCGTTACGCATTACATGTTTTGTCCCTTACTAATGTTTTCTTTTTTTCAAAAATTCTAAACCAATATGAATTGCAATCCCCAACATTTCTTCTACTAAACACATAGTGTTTAATTTGTATTTGTTTCTGCTCTTTTACAGTGGAAGCTTGTAAAGACCGATGGAAAAATCTAAGGGGTTGCTATACTAGACACTTAAAATCGTTAATTACACCCTCTGGATCTGGTGCTAGGACCAAGAAGCCGTACTATCTCGCAGAGCATTTACAATTTTTACAACCATTTACAAAATCTCGTAAATCACAAGGTAATATTTCAACTACACAACCAGTGATTTATTCGCTTAAAACAGAACAAACACAGGAAGAACATGATGTAGACAATAATTTTGATAAAGAACCAGAGGATGCACGAACAGAAGATAGACAAACAAAGCGAGACATTTCACCAAAAGTTGCCAGTAAGCCTTCTGAAGATAACAGTTTCAGAACACCGGCCTCAAAAAAACAAAAGAAAACCCCCAAATGTCCTACATCTATTGCAGAGATAAATAGTTCGGCATCAGACTATTTTGAATCAAAAAATACATCATGCGCAGAGATGAACTCTGATGATCCTGATTTAGCATTTGTGAAAAGTGTTCTTCCTGATATGAAAGAAATGAACAACTATCAGAAGAGACGATTTAAAATTGGGATTCTGAATTTGGCTGGACAAATTCTGAGTGAATATAAACCAACAGTCTCTCCAGTATTATCGGCTTCCTCAGCCTCTTCGACTACGATGAACCCTTTTGATTAACCACAACCGTTTATTCTAATCTGTGAATCATATTCAAATCAATCTTCTTTACGTACAGCATCAATTACAAATTCTCCGAAAGGGTTTCATAAAAAAGTATTGAGATAATTTTTTCGATTCAACTAAACTGAACTGATTTATACAGGTTTGTTTAGTATAATTATGTTGTTCCTGAAATACGTTGTTTTATGTTTCATTTTTAATACTTTATGTTCTATTAATACTTAAATCTACTTAATACCAATCTAATTTATCACCTATTCTAGTTTATTTATGAAAAAAACCTACTTACCTTTAAGTTATTAAAAAAACTTTCTTCGGTTGCTGCACATGTCATAAAATTTGTATTTTGTTTAAAATTGCAGTTTCAATCATGTTAAGTAATAAATTAAACGTTTCTTTACTTGTTCTGTAAAATAACTGAAATTTCCCTGAATACGTACATATTTAACTCTAAACATTAAAAGCACCATGTTTTTATTTACATTTTCTCATCAAAATGAATGCTGCCAAAAACGTCGTTTGCCGCGATCATCTTTATATCCAATAACGTTAGCTAAATTTAATAAGGCCACAGAATCTTGATTATCAGTGGCAGACATTATCACAAAATTATTTGCTGCTTAATTATTACGGTGTGCTTTGAGTCACACGTGAGTATCGTCACTTTTATGTCACTGACATATTTCTGCCATGTTACTGACAGATAAAGCTTCATGCCACTTTGTTCGGCACTCATACGAGAACCACAATAGGTACTAAATGTTAACTGTCAGAAATCAGCTATGAGCTGTCAGTCAGCACCAAAGAAGCCATGGGGCTACTGTAGTGTGTGTACAAAGCTACAAGCTGGATCAACACATTGACTACAAAGAATTAAATAAAAATTAGGCTACCAGGATGAGGGTGGCATAGAGGAAATGCACCAAAATTAGTGTGAAAGTCACAATTGGAAAACCAAAGTGAAATCCACTACCCCTATGCTTCTGATTGGGATTTGAAACCAGACTGACCCTTCAATAGTTTCCATTTGAAATGTGTCTAATGGCCTATTGCACTACTTGGTGTGATGGGACTGTACAACTTGGCGTGACGAGACTGTACTAATTGATATGATGAGACGTTACTACTTGATGTGACAGGACTGTACTACTTAGTGTGACGGAACTATACTAGTTGGTGTGATGAGAATGTACTACTTGGTGTGAAGGAAATGTATTACTTGGAATGATGGGACTGTACTAGTTGGTTTGACATGACTGTAGTATTTGGTTTTAGGGAATTGTACTACATTGTGTGATGGGACTATAATACTTGGTTGATATGACTGTACTAGTTGGTGTGACGGGATTGCACTATTTGGCATGATGGGATTGTACTACTTGGGTTGAAGGTACTGTACTACTTGATGTGATGAGACTGTATTAGTTGGTGTGATGAGAATGTACTACTTAATGTTATAGGGCTGTACTATTTTAGCACCGGTTCTTACTACATGTTCAAGTTATATGACTATGTATTAATTATGCTAGTGAATTATAAATGTTGAGTTTATAAGAAATATCCCCGAATTTGCGTGTAGAGAAAGAGTGGAAAACAATATAGGAAAAATACCGAACAGGATTGGATCCCCAATTTCCTTGTCATCGACAGTTCTAGTCTAATGCGAAAGTGATGTCTTGACGTAGACCATACAGCCATCCAAGCAGGTAAAATTGAAATCCTTAGAATGTTTATACATGACAAATAAGTGATTTTGGAAAAAAATAGTCACAAATAGCATATCTCGGGAGTGTTTGTTTGATATGAGAAATAACACTGTATTCTTGAGTTTTATGGAAAAAAAAAAATGTTTCAAGGTGGTTTGCTTCAGTGGTAATGGAACCTTATGTGTGTAGGAGTGGATAAACAAAACAAATAATGTTTTTAATAACTTGCCTTCCACCACCTCCTTTCCACGATAAATGTATGGAATTTTGTTGTCCTTGAAATCCATTTGGAGTGATCCTTCTCCCCAATTATTGAAACTTATAGTTATTTAAAATAGTTTTCTCTAGATATTTTTGAAATTTATGTTCTTCTAGAAGCTATTTGTTGGGGTTCTCTTTCAGCAAATGTTTGAAAATTGGATGCCTTTAAAAGCTATTTTAAATAATTTCTCCCTCCCCCCTCCCGCGGGTTATTTTAAAATCAATATTTCCTAAAACTTATTTGAAGGGGTTTCCCCCCCAGAATTTTTTTTGAATTCTGGATGTGTTTATACTTCTTGAAGCTATTGTTCCTCATTTGAAATTATCTCCAAAATTAGATGCTTCTAGAAACTAAATGAAGTGGTCTTCTTCAGCAAATTTATGAACATTGAATGCATCTAGAAGTCATTTGGAGTTTGATTTAGAATCTTTTATTTTTAAGCTTCATATTCAATGATATATAGGATTTGAAATAAATGCTTAACCCCCTCCCCCCCTCGCACCTCGCAGTCCCGTCACTACTGGTTTACTTATGACCTGGGTTAATAACATATTGTGGAGTCTTAAGGGTAGAACCGCTCCTAATATACATTTTTTGGTATGGCCTTGTTTCACTCATAACATTTGCTGTCATGACATACAAATTATGTTATTGAAATAAAAATGGTTTTTCTATCGAATAGACTACATAGGTAGCTGAAATATTGTCAATAAGATGTTGTGCTTAGCTTAAATATCGCCAATTTTTTTTTTAATGGTACACAAATTTGGTGTTTGCTAAAATGAACATAAATTTATTTTCTAAGACCCTTAACACTTGTAAACAAAGTTTAAACTTTACAATTTGAAAATTCCACATAATTTGTTTAATCATTAGGAACTAAATGTCCAGGAATCAAAAAGTAACTAACTGGTAAGGAGTGTAGAATGGATGTAATTTAAAAGGGGAACCATAACACAAATTGTATCAGTATTAATATTTACCGCCTACTCTGTTTGTTCTCCTACTGCTAGACAGCTCCATCCAGTAGCATAATAAACTTAGTTTGTGGTGTGTAGGAATTATTTCTGCTCGACTATTCTAGCGGCTTAAACAAGCACCGCTAACATCATACGCAAACATAGAAAATATTAAAGACTCATCTTAGGTATAATTTTATATGTTTACAAATATTAAAATCAAATTGTTGCTTGATCCTATAAGGCACGAAAAAATAAAAAGACAAAAGTGAATATTTAATTTTGCTCACCAAATCAAACTGTAAGCTTACTACAAGTAGAGAATATTAATCCTTTTTTTATTTATTAAACATTTCTGTATTATGTCTATGGTCAATATTATACTTCATTATTCCGGGTTCTTTACTAAACATCAACCAAAACCAAAATAGTTGGTTGAAATATACCCACATCATATAGCCAAGCTTGTTTATTTTAAATAATGCTGTAAATTTGCATCTGTAGTTACCAATACTTATTCTGTAAAGCATTTGAATTTGTTGTTGTTGAGCACCTCGTCTTACTATTTGTTCAGGTTATAACCTTATGTAATAATTACAATAATGGTTTTAGGAATTAGGAAGGTTATATTTACAGGAGCTATACCTGCATTTGCATGGAGGTAGAGTGGTAAACCATTTTGTACAAAAAACACCCTCATTACACCCGATTGAGATTCAAACCTTGATCTCCCCGTCATCAAGTGTCTAGTCTAATGCAAGAGTAGTGCCTTAGACCATGCGGCCACCAAAGCAATTATTTTAATTTTTTAAATCATGCTATTAACGTAATTACAATTTTTTTTTAGCATTGCGTCCTACTACTTGTTTGAGTTAGATGCCTTAAACATTATTATTATCAGTTAACTTATCGTTTTTTAAATATATTGCATCAAATCCATTTTTGTAGATACATTAAAAATCCATACAAATGTTTAGCCCGTTTATACTTGCTGATGAAGAATTATCAACAGGGCTGTGGAGTCTGAATCAAAAGCAATTTTGGGTGGCATTGGAGTCTGTGAAAATGTAACGACTCTGGCTTCAAAATAAAAACTTATAGTATTATAAAGATATTTTAGACTTTTTATTTATTATTTAGAATTTGTAATTTGGATTGACAAATTTATTTGAATATACATTCACAGTGCCAAAGAAGCTTCCCATGAAGTAATCTGTAATGGGGCATTTTACTGCAGTAAATTTGTTATTACTAATTAAGATACTTTAGCCATTTACGTAAGAGTCAAGAGTCGAACAGTAGAAAAATAAAGGAGTCAGAGTCGAAGGCTTAGGGTACCGACCCCACAACCCTAGTTTTCAACCCAAAGGATGATTTGATGTGCTTGCAACACGCTTAATATTAAATTGTATGGATTAAATACGGGTGAATCACTCAGGACTTAACAGCTATTTTTTTTAATTAACTCATGATTGGAAAATCACATTTTAATAATGTAAAACATACCTTAGCCCATAACAACTAGGAATACCTCATAAAAAATTCTGAAAGTGCCCACCGCCCATGCTCATCTTATATTTCACAAAATAAGTGATCAGTCCCGAGTGAATCCCTAGCTCAGTTGGCAGTGTGTCTTCCTACTGAGCTGAGGGTCCCGGGTTCGATTTCCGGCAGGGCCAAAAATCTATCATTGATGAAAATATGGGTTTAACCTTTCACATTGATAAATTAACGGCCAGGGACTGGATGTTGTGCCTGTCATAGTCTTAACATAAATTATAAAGCATATGAAGCTATGATAGGCCTATCTAGTTGGTAATGGAAATTATATAACTTGAATAAAAAAAACCTGACTCAGGCTATTGGCTGAAAACAGTCATGGAAGTAAAAAGTCCCGAGTGAATCACTCTGTATATAACTACACATTGTCTAAGCAAAGTATTTTTACACTATCACAAAATAAAACATCCCCCTTTGAACCATTCATTTCAAAGAGACCTGCCACCATAATTACTCCCCCCCAGACTATGCAACTACGCTAGAATGGTTAGAAACTGCAGGGCTACAAACCACCCAGATGGTTTGGACTAGCTCATTGTTGCGTTAAGGTAAGATTGAGTAATGAAACACTTCTATGGGCAATGGTCTGTGAGCACTCAGGTAGCTTATCATATTAAATCTCCCATTGGAGCTTATGCCATCTCATTCTCTGCATGCACTGTAACCTTAAGCACTTATATTTCTTATGTTGATGCTAAACCATACAGTAGAACTTATTTTGGATTCCTGCAAGCAACTCAGTTTTCTATTACTACACCACTATCGTCAAGTAATCTTTTAGGGTACTAAACTATTGCATAGCTTTAGAGATTAATTAAAAAAATTAAATTATTAATTAGATTAAATCAAAGCAATAAGCAAAAGATGTGCACAAGCACATATGCTTATATATACACAGTACACACTGCCAATGTATGTGTCAAATGCATAGGATACATTTTAAGAGAAGTATTATGACTTAGTACATGGTTTAAAAAAATATACATATATATAAAGAAAAGAAAAAAGAAAGCTGGGTTAACCAAATTCATCACTAAAACTTTATTTCGTATCTTAGCTTAAGCAAAAACACATTTTCCAATATACATTTTTGAGCATGGCTTTATTAAGTTCAGAAGTTAATTTACGCCAAGCTAAAAAAATTGTATATTCAAGTAATAATGACAAAATACAATGTGTTTTTATTGAACATGCTTTTTAACTAATCTTATATGTCACATAGGTATCACTGTTCCATAACTGTGAAATAAATTATTATTATTATTATTAGCACCGCGTCTTACTAACCGTTCGGGTTATACGCACTTACGCTAATGTGTAATGGTAGGGTGATTGTAAGATGAAATGGAGGACCTACAGTTTAACGTTGAATCCGAACCACGGTGGAGGCCTGGCATTCCTCACATTCACAAGATGTCTTGTCAGAGGTGAAGGAAGGGTTTGGTAATCAGCTAAATCTTTGCCGCGACCGAGGATTGAACCCCGGCCGCTAGCACAGAAGTCTGACACCTTACCCCTAGACTGACAGGTCACCAACAAAACCTTTCTTTAAAGTAATGATTTTTTTTTTAAAATTTGTGGATCATTTTACATAATTGAGAAAATAAATACCAAGAAAATATTAAACGTGAAAGAACAAATATGAATAAACTATGACATTTTGTATTGAATGAGCTGCTACTGGTGTAACATAGCAATGGACACGAAGAAGAGTTTGGGGCGTTTACTCAAGTATTAGTGGTTTTCTTTGTTACAGTCTAGTAGTGTTTGCCAAACTTTGGTAAACATACCCAGAGAGGTACACAACATGCCAGTGGATTTTATTAATCATAAAGTATGTTTGAAAGTGGTGTTTTACTAACCCACACTTTCATGTGATGGTATGACTTATATAATCACTTATTTTTCTTTGTTATGGCTTTATTTAAATTAGAACTAAGGATATAAAAAAATGTAGTGACCGTTTATAATTACATGATAGCAAGTATTGGTTTACCTCTTTTTTGTATCATCATGTTTCACCAACTGTTTAAGTTATAAGCATATATGATAACTATTCTATTGAGCTAGGGATATTGAAGGATGCATTTTAGAAGTAATATGCCTGCATTTGAGTGGAGGAAGAGTGGAAAAACCATTTAGAACAAATCACCTTCAGTAAACCTGACCAGGATTCGAACCCAGACCTTCCAGTTTTATGCAGGCCAGTCTAACTTCAGGGTGATGTTCTACACCATTCGACCTTCCACCCTTTTTTTTATGTAGGTTTTGAGTTTGCACAATTGTTTGTAAATATATTTAAGCCATTTCATGTATAGTGACAAAAACTTTATTTTTCTCTCTCCAAATCTAAAACAAGCTCTGCATCAAGTATAAAAAATAAATAAAAGACATACACAATAGGTACAACCAAAACACAAATCTTATTATGAATTGTGACTAAGATCGACAGCAATACAAGGGTCAACTGTGAGGAAGACCATTTGTTTCACCTGATCCGAGTAATTTGCTGAGTCTACGGCCAATTTGTTTCGGGTATGTATTGTTACGAACACGAAACTCGGTACTCTGATGTGTGACTGCTCCGTGTTCCAATTGAAACTGGCAAAGAGCTTTCAGAGGTCGTAATAAGATGTCTCTAATGTTAGAGTTCTTCTCGAATAGTGACAAGGCTAGTGCTGCTGTCTCTAGTGTGGACAGACAACCGTCTGTAGGTTGAGTTCTTATAATGTATTCACTGGTCCCTCCTGTGACTAGTTTCACCTGAGTAAAAGAAGAAAATAATATTTCAACTCACAATACCCTTTTGCTAACTAAGTCAAGATATTAAGGTGGGTTACTAGGGAAGCAACATAAGTTAATATTAATATTTTTACAGTTTTTATAATAATAAGCTATAGATCAACAGATTATACAAAGCATCCATTTTACCTGTCTTAATTTCCGCAACTCAGGTATGCTGTGGTAGATAGCTTTAGCCTGTGGCCAGGTTCCGTCTATTATTATAAAATTATATGGGTGTTGGGTTTCAGATACAGGTGCCAAGTCTTTGATGTCTGTTGCATCTTTAGAAGGATACACCAAAACCGAGTATGGAGATGATAAAATATTTCTTAAGTCTTCATATCTGAAAAAAACCCAACTACAACATATAAGAATATTTTTTGACTTTGCCCTATATTTTGGTTTCTCTTACACTTAAAATAATGACAGGACACAAGATTAGATAAAACTTATTAGAGCAGAGGTTCTCAAACTGGAGTATGCGGGCACCTTTCAGGGCAGCTCTCTAGGGAAAGTTGGTAAAATGACAAGGAACTTATGGAAAACCCTAATTATTGGCAGTTACCATTATATGGTTATTTTCACCCCTCTTTTTCCCCAATTTGCTCTCAACTGGAGACCGATTTCTGATCATTTTCAACCCTCTACTTGACACCTTATACATTAGCAGTTGTTATCTTGCTTATTTTTAGAGTAATTTGAACATCTTTAATGAAAAGTCACAACTTGCTGACATACTCTTTTGCTCTCAAAGATTATCAATGAGGAGCCTGAAAACCATTCATCCTCACACCTCCCCCCCTGACAAACATCCCTGGATCTGTGCTTGGTACATAGCCTACACATAACCTCTTTATGTTTCTTTTAAGTGTCTTTATTGACGATTGATTTTGTTTGCATCAATGTTGACAGGTACATGTGTAGAAAATAGAGTTGGGAGAGTTTAATTATAATTTGTGTGGATTTTTTTATATTTTTTGTTTTTTTCAGAGACGGAAGGGTTTGAAGTATCTTCTTTTTTTTTTACCTTTTCCCATACTGTTGAAAGGGGAAGAATCGAATCAGAAAGTGAGATTACTGAAAATGATGGTTGTAAAAATGTTGCTGAGCCACGGAGGTTGAGTCTTCTTTGCTTAGACATACTCATCAGAAAAAATCTTATCTTAAGTTAAGAAAGTATGATCCTGAATACTTGTCTTTAGGATTTTCTTATGCAGGAAGTGAGTCAAAACCCGCAGCTCTATGTGGTATTTGTAATGAGACCATTTCCAACATGAAAAGTAGGCAAGTAAAAGTTTTAAAAAAGAAACTTCAATGTGCAACAAAATAAGTTGTGAAGAGACAATTGTCATTCTTTCTGCCCTTGGAAAAGTTCGTAGAAGAAAATGAACTTGAGTTTCATGATTCTGTTGTTGATGACATAAAAGAGCATTGTCTGAGTTTGATTGAAGATTTTGGCAAATATTTTCCTGAGAACTTAGAAAGCGAGTTCTGGATGCGAGATCCTTTTTCTGCAGTGGTAGACTCCGGTCTAATAGACTTATTTTCAACGAAAGAAAAGGAAGAAATTATTGAACTGTCCCTGGCAGACTTTTGGTTGCAGAGACTGGATGAGTTTCCTCGGATTGCTGACTGTGCCACCAAGTTTATGACAACATATATCTTTGAGAATGGTTTTTCATCCACAGTGTATATAAAAAATAAGTATCACATTAGGCTAAATTTGTAACCGGACCTCGGATTGATAGTTTCAACTGGACAATTAGACATTAAGAAGTTGTGCCAAGCCATGCAGCCACATACCTCTCACCGAAAAACCTTGGCATTCATAATATATTAACTCCAGAATTACAATTAAAATTTTTTATTTTAAAATATTGTGTTTAGGTTTATTTTTTTCTTTATTTTTGAACAAATTTGTGAAGAAAATGTATAAAACTTTTCTACAAATTTTTTTACAGTAAATTCTGTTTTTTTTTAATGATCATAACGATTCTCAAGAGGAGACCATGTTAAGGCTATAACAGTAGGATTATCTCTAACTAGCTTTGTCACATTTGAAACATTTTGATTACAGATATTTTTTCCCAATAGATTAAAAGATTCAATAATTTACCATTAACCATAATATTTGTTTAAACCTCTCATTTGGAATTTTTTTTTATCTTGAGGGTACATTAAACTTTTAATCATGGCCAAGGGGTAGAGTCTAAAAAAAAGTTTGAGAACCGCTGTATTAGAAGATGACGACTAATATAAGATATATCTATTTGAATCAAAAGTAAAAAGTGGTTTTGATTTAAAAAAATATTCTTAACCTCACTTGCCTGTTTAAAGGAAATTTTTTCCCTTTGAAAATAAGGCAACGTCCAGGTATTAAAGCTTGTGAAAGCATTGGTGCGGTACGAAGGCTACGTTTTTCTTCGGCAGGGTGTTGCAATAATACTATGCGGCACAGTGTTGTTAACCGTTCTGATGGAAGGAATGGACACCAACAAACAACACTTGGTCGTCTAAAATAAACAACATAATTATTGTTAAAAAGATTATTAGTATGTGAAGCATGAACCAATTTATGTAAGGAAAAACAATAGTTTTCTATAATAAAAGTAAGCCCAATGGTTTTATACAAACACTAACCTACAAGTTTATGAATAGGCTATAACTCTTTCATATCTGGCTTCTTACTTTTTCTTAATAGGCTAATTAAAGCCCCTACTAATTTTTACCAAATAATCACATTTGTCAATTTATTTAATGCGTGCATATAGCTAATTTATTTCACTAATAAAAATACATATAAGGCTTGAGAACGAAATAGGATTATATTTGCACAAAAGATGTGTTATTTTTGGCTCATTATCAAAAGTTTCATTATTTTAATCAAAACACCAAGGCCAAGGATCAAAGAAATGAGAAATTTACAAGTAAAAATGAAGTTAATTAAGAGGCTCCATACAATTTAAATTGGCTGTATTGAGGCCTAGTCCCAGGATTAAATGTACTCTTAAATGAAATGACTTATTCATCATATACCTTTTGTCATGCCAAGTTATAATAATAATAATAATATTTAGCACAGCGTCTTACTACCCGTTCGGGTTATACGCTTTAAGTACTAATTAAGCTAATGGATTAGGAATTGGGAAGGTTGAATTAGAGGAAGTGAGCCCGCATTTGCGTGGAGGGAGAGTGGAAAACTATCTAGGAAAAACCACCTCCAGTTCATCCGACCGAGATTCGAACCTCAATCTCCCCGTTTTCAGCAGTTGAGCTCAACACGACAAGCGCGTTAGCCAACTACGCCACCGAGGCGGGTGTCATGCCAAGTTGACAGTGATCCATCGTAGTTAATTATTTCACTAGTTCATTCATTACACATATCAACATTGCTTAGTAAAAGCTTAGCTTACAATAATACAGACATGTAGGTTAGTATGATAGATTAGGCAATGTGCATATTGACATCATTAACTGGGTGATTAGGTAATTTAATAATACAAGTGTACACAAGTCTGAAACGTTTGGCCATATGATCTATTGATACTTTGTCAACAGACATGTGTGTGGAAATTTCATTGGAATCTAACACTCCTGATCTGCAAAGTCTATTGTTCAATGACCCGGTTCATTCCTGCCTATCAATCAAAATGGGAAGAAACATAAAACTAAGAAATGTTCGACTATAAGTTTTTTTTAGCACTGTGACTCACTGCCTGTATGGGTTGGACACTCATGTACTAATTACGCTGATGTGTTAAGGATGAGTAAAGCTGAATTTAGAGGAAGAATGGAAAATTATTGAGAAAAAACTGCTTTCAATACACCCGATCAGGATTTGATGCTCGGCCCCCCAAACAACGGCAGTCAAGTTTATTTCAAGAATGATGCCTTAGACCATTCAACCACCAAAGCGGACGTTGACCATCAATTAAAATGTTCACCTGTACAATCGCTGGAAGTTTTGCTAGCTCTAGCTTTTTTACACCATTTTCTGAAATTATTGACATAGGTATTATTAAAAACAAATGTGTCAGTGCGCTTTACAAGACAGTGAGAATAGGAGATAGAATTAATAACCAACACTTTATACTTTGAACTTCAAATATTATTGCACAACATATGTGAAAATGTCAGTTAGGCCCATGTTTTATAACTCCCAGATTTTTCAAGACACATCAACCCTGTTTGGTATTAGACACTAGAGAATAACATAAGTAATGGTTGTACATTCGGCATTCAAATGGCAATACAAATAGAAACTGGTTGTAAATTCAGCTCGACTTTTTAGTTTTACTTTGACAGACAAATGACCTATGGCTCAATCTAATGATGCTCTTTATTTTATAAATTCAATATTAGAAAGAATTTGGAAATTTATAAATGGCGGACATATTTAGAATACAATTCTTAAGCTACCTATCCTTAAGGCTTCCGACATAAACTATATTTTAAGATTGTCTGTCTATCTTAGCAATGTCCTTTGAACTAAGAAGATTGAGAAACGTTTTGACAAAATTAATGTCTAGCCAATTAAAATTATCTTTAATAAAAGATAATTAATTATGTTATCCATTCTAAGTAAATCCATCTCTGAGCTTGGCCCCTATTTTTTAAGTAAATTTACACAATTTGGAATTTACATGGATCAATTTAATTCTTTTAACCCTATAATGCCATCGCAAGTAAAATATATTTGTAGTGCCTGAACAATTCATCCCAACTTCCCTCCCCGGCAAGTGAGCCTTCTTATTTGACCTATGCCTCCAATGGTAAGTCAACAATTGGCTGTCATGACAGATGGTTGCGGCTTGGATGTTACGTTATGTTATTTGGAAGTAGAAACCAGATTTATGTACCAATAGTGGGTATTAGTAGATTTACTTGCAACACCAGAAGAAATTGTGCCCAGATTGTTAAAAATTGGTTCAGTACAAATATTTTCATTTCTTTCATTTGTAATAAAAACTAAACAGTTGATTTAAATACAGGTTTAAATTGTGTTTACACAGGTTTTGTTAGACTTTGATCCTTTGAGTTTTGTAGTTTGAGGAATTTAATGTTGTGTTTAATGCATGTTTATTTTGACTTAAAAATACAAAAACCTGAAAATACATAGTGATAGCACTAAATTACTATCTGATAATGATGGTATTCTAAGGTTAGTCAAGTCGGTTTCTAAAACGTTTACCTAACCGCAAAATTTAGCGACCATCCACATCATCATATCCAGTGACAAGTATGTGTCAACCCTTCCGAGTATTTTTCTTTACCTTTTGGTTCTGTGTGTAAGATAGTACCCTACTTTCATGTAATGTATCCTATCAAGTGCCATATAAGTAACAAGTACCTTTTCCAGCTCCCCTCGGTGATTTCATAGTGGCTGTTCCAAAAACGCAAAGTAAAAAAGAGTCACCAACAATACCATACCTGCACCTCTGGCATATTTCCCTTTTTTTTGGAGGGTCAGCTGGCAAACTTGATAGATCATCCCAAACTTCTTCATCAAAATTATTTTTATGTTTTGAACAGTGCATAGCAATCTTTATTCATGTAAAGATAGTTAAAACAAACATTCATCTAAAGATAATAAAAACAAACATCACATTATATTAACCAAAAGGTCTATCTAATGTTGGCTTTCTTGGAATGGGTGAAGACTATAAACTACTGTACTAGCTTTATCGACGAACTATAATAATAAATGTTAAAGTATTTATTAGTTATTTGGCTAATAGATTTTTAGTAATCTACTCTTTAAAATTGTGCATAAAATACATAGCTCAATAAAATGTTCAAACTATTTAAAATTTGCTAGAGCAATGTAGAAATAAACAAAAATAATTTACTAAATAAAATAACACCAAAAGTTTTGGTCGGATAGGTTGGCAGAATACACATTTGAAAAACAAATTCGCGTCTGTGGCACGAACTAAATTGTTGGATTTTCAATCAGTAGATGTAAAATGTTTGTTAAAGTTTGGCCATTGCCACTCACTATACTATAGCCGAAAATATCGAAAACAGATTTGGTTCGTGATGATAATTGATTATTATGATTAGAAACCTGTACCAAGTTATACGAAATTTATTGAGATAAAAATATTATCTTCTCTTTTCCCAGGAATGTTTGTGTGCTTTAAACAAATAAAACATTGGTAGTTGAAAATAAATAAAAATATCAAAATTGCTTCCAAAACTTTAAAAGGTACAGTCACATAAAAATTCATAGTGATACTAAACTATGATAAAACTATCTCAATTAAAAGTCTTCATGCTTTTATAAATCGATCAAATGTGCTAGAAAGGACCAAAGGAGACCCAACTGCAAACAGTTGTTTGTTTTTAACATACTTTAAGAACAATATGCTTAATATTAGTGACTGATAATAATTTATTACGGTTGTACAACAACACAATCATATGCCATTGGTTTACAACTTATATATTTATATATATATATATATATATACATGAATTATCACTGACTATGCTGGCTGCACACTGTATTTGGATAATAGAAGAAGTTCTAAAAATAGTCACTAGATGGCAGGGCAATTTAGTTGAGGGGGAATGGTACTGCCATTGGCCGTTAGAGGTGACTCAGCTAGCCACGTTAGTCCTGCTGTTTAGTGCGTGTTGAAACTTGAATGGTTTTAGTGACTTAGGGCCAGTTTCATAGTCAAATTTAGTACGCCTCAAGTGCGGCGCTACACTAAGTACATGACGACACCTACCGAAACTCGAATGGAATGGGCCGTTCTCGCATAGTAAACTGGCCCATTCCATTCTGGTATAGGTAGGTGTCGTCATGTACTTAGTGTAGCGCCGCACTTGAGGCGTACTAAATTTGACTATGAAACTGGCCCATAGTCAAATTTAGTACGCCTCAAGTGCGGCGCTACACTAAGTACATGACGACACCTACCTAAACCAGAATGGAATGGGCCGTTCTCGCATAGGAAACTGGCCCATTGCATTCTGGTTTAGGTAGGTGTCGTCATGAACTTAGTGTAGCGCCGCACTTGAAGCATAATAAATTTGACTATGAAACTGGACCTCTGTATAGTTCTCTTTATTGATACCTTGGTTTGTGTTACTGTGTGTTTTTTATTTTCTTGTGTGCACTAGTGAGACGTTCTAATATTTTTAGGTTATAGTTAGTACAGTGTTCTTAACGTATTGGCAACTGCTAAACTTCGTGGTTGGTCTTTGATTGTGCTCTTGGAGATCAGGATAGACCCTATACTCTTTGTTTTTGTGCTTGTAGGACAGTGGAGATGTTTCTCATGTATTATTAATGTTTATTGTTAGATGTTTATAAATTTAAAAAAAAAACTTACACCAAGAACCACTACAAAGTCAAGGAATGGCTTATGAGGAAATTATACATTACT
This sequence comes from Timema douglasi, assembly GCA_901482245.1. Lineage (NCBI taxonomy): Eukaryota > Metazoa > Arthropoda > Insecta > Phasmatodea > Timematidae > Timema > Timema douglasi. The sequence continues at coordinate 114,691 of CABEEJ010001561.1, forward strand.
GTAAAGGAAATTGTGATATTTACTCCATTGATTGAGCCGAGTAAAGTCATTTTGCCTCCACTTCATATAAAGCTAGGTTTGATAAAGAACTTTGTAAAAGCTCTTGATAAAGAAGGTGAGGCCTTTAATCACTTGAAAAAAAAATGTTTCCCAAGTTGAGTGAAGCAAAGCTAAAAGAAGGTATATTTTTTGGGCCACAAATAAGGGCATTGTTGAAAGATCCAACCTTTATTGCTAAGCTTACAAATATCGAGTTAGCTGCTTGGTCCTCTTTCAAAGCCATCGTTTACGGTTATTTTGGCAACAAAAGAGACGATAAATATATTTCCATAGTGAATGGTCTATTGAACAACTAAAAGAACATGGGGTGTAGAATGTCAATAAAAATTCACTTTTTACACTCACATCTTGACTTTTTTTTTCCAGAAAATTGTGGTGCTATTAGTGGCAAACAGGGTGAACGCTTTCACCAATATATCCTGACCATGGAGCATCGCTACCAAGGACACTGTAACCCTTCGATGATGGGCGATTACTGTTGATTTATTTTTAGGGAGACTGATGAAACACCTTACAAAAGAAAAGCATCGTCATACCATTTTGTCAAAGAAAAATGACATTAAACTCTGTAAATATTAATATCGTGGCTATGTGTATTATTTAGTGCTTTTTGCTGGTTTAAATGAGTTTTTTTTACGTTATCAAGAAAACAGGTGAGTTCTGAAGAATATGTTTTGTTTATATTTAAAATGGTTGCCAATGTTGTATTTTGTCTTTGTATTAGTGCTGTGTATCTTGGAAATGTGACGTAATAGAGAGAATATGATTTTTCCACTGAATTCAGCACCCGAAAATTAACTATATCCACCCATTTACAAACCAGATACAGAAAAAAAGCTTCAATCTATTGACCAGTGTTATTTTACTCCCTCTTCCTCTGTCCTTCTACTATCCCCAACAGTATATATATTTTCCAAGGAGTATGGTCTTATTATAATGTGTCCAAAATAAGAAATCTGGAGATTGGTGGCTCTATCTTCTAACGAGAAGTCTGGATTTATTTCCTCGAGGATTGATGCATGGCTAAAGTCAGGGGGGTTTGGAGATTCAACCCCCTCCTCCTGAAATTTTATGAACAAAATATATATGGCTTTATTTATGATTCAAACAATATCAAAATTAAGGTACAAGTACAAATTAGGGTGCTGTGATGCTATAAAAAGCACTTCAGAGAACTTCTAGAAGTGTTTAATATCTAGAATTTTTTCGAGCCTTCGGCAATTATGGTATTTTGTTGCTATAAATACACTTCGGATAGTTTCTAGAGGTGTTTAATATATATAAATTTTTCCTAACCTTCGGCAATAAGGGAGTTAAGTTGCATAAAAAACTATTCGGATAGCTTCTAGAACTGTTTAGCACTTAGAAATTTTTCTAGCCTTCCGCAATTGGGGGATGTGCCCATCATATACCCCCTGAAATTATTGGCTGGCTACGACTGTGGACTGTGGATTGATTTCCTTGGCCTTATCTGTATTATGAATAACCTTATACAGGATAACAGTTCAAAACCGTAATACTTTCTTTTCTCTTCGCTTATTAAGTCCAACTCTCACTTATGTACAGAAAAATTGGTAAAATAATAGCCTGAATAATTTTTATCTTTGTTTTAATTGAAATTTCCGAATATTTTATAATTTTATGAAGATTCCTCATGAATATCTTTCCCAAAATTATCCTTCTTTTAATTTTATACATCCATTATCCTAATCTTGAAATTGTTGCTCCCAAAAATTGGTACTTGTCCACTATCTTAAGATTATTTTCATTTAAGAATATACTTTACTTATCCACAATTGATATGATCACAGTCTCATTAAGGTTTAACTTTAAACCTGCACTAAGGCTTTCGGTAGACACTTTTCTAGTAGTTTTCTTAGACCCTCACCATTTCCTGCCTTGAGTGTTGTGTCATCTGCATATCTGATGTTATTTATCCTCCACCCTCTTACTTGAATCTTTGTATTAAATTCCTTTATCCCAACATCTCTAATTTTTTGTTCTATTTAATAGTTTAACAAATCTGCAGATGGTATAGATTTTTCTACAACTCATTTTACAATTTGGAAACCACTTAGTCTCTTCTTCTTTTTCCTTTTGTTTTGTGTACAATAATTTAAGCAAAACACTCATATGTGTTGGAACTCCCACCTTCTTAAAATTATACTTAAGAGTGTGATCAACACAATAGAAGGCTTTGGAGTAATCCCGGAATGTTAGCGTCTTTTTTATAGTTCTCTTGTGTATTTTATTAAAATAAGCAAAGTTAGTGCTAATCAGTTTTTATTACCTAAAACCTTGTTAGCGATTAAATCAAATCCCTCTTAGAGATCATTGAAGTATATTTTATTAGGTTTGATAACACCATTTGGGAATTGAAATAATCGGGAGCCAACCTTGAAGTAGCCTACTAGATGTTGACTGCCATCTTTTCTTGACGATGCCATCAGAAAATTAAGCTATTGTCAGTGTCATTGATACGTTATCTGCTGATAATCTTAATTTGGCTTTAGTAAAAATCCGCTTACAGTATTGATGAGCAGAGTAAACGCCAATATGAAGGTATTGATAGATGCAGCCAATCACTATCTAGTGTTATTGAATGTAAAGTTACAAAATCAAAAACTTTCAAATAAAAATGTCCGAATTGTAAATAAAGCATTCCAAAGAACGTCAGTAAGAATTTTTTTCTATCTTAAAGCCAGTAACCATCCTTTGGACTCTCCTAAATTGAAAAGCAAAAAGCAGCAAAAGTTTTTGACACTTAAAGAAAATGTAGTTCAAGCTAGTTATGATGAATTTAGTTTGTGTCAACGTCGGCAGATAATTGGGATGGATCTGTATGTTTGCCAGACTCTGGAGCTACTAGACATAGTATATTCAATGATAGAAACATTAGTTTGGTCTCAAATAAGATAGGCTTATTAAAGTCTATCAATATGAAATTTGCCAAATCAGGATCAGTGTTATATGCTGAATAAATTGGAGATATACAACACGTTTGTGAATTACCTATATAATCAGAACTTTATAAAAAACCTTTCAACGTACTAATTGTACTGGATTGCAATCTAATTTGCTCTAAATTCGCAAAATAGACGCTAATGGGCTTATAATTGTGTTTTAAGAAAGGAAAGCTACCATTTATAAAGACAATATTCCTGTGCCAGTTGCCATTCGATCTGATAAAGAGTATACAGTGTCTCTTTCATTCAGTCAAAAAGTATGTGCTGGTGTTGTTAGTTCCAGTTTAGCATTATCTGATTTATGGCACAAGAGGCTTGGACTAATAGGTTGACATTAAGTAACTTTTTGTCAATGTTTGGAATAAATAACCTTCTGATAGATCATAGCTGTCATCTACACCCATACCATAGATGATGAGCTTTATTTCTCGACATTACTAATAATTGAGAAAGAGTTGAGATAAATATAATACTAGATTTAATTCTTTCTGTCGATTTCTTGAACATACTTGTTTTCGTTTTTGTTTTTCCCATGGTCTACCAGGAAAAATGTAGAATGGTACGTCTCTAGTAGTGGTTTTTTTTATAATAACGATTTGAACATACCTACTACAGTGAAACAACACTTATTTCCTTCTCTGACAATTTTTACTTGGGTCATTATAATGAAATTGGCACAGTAAAACAAAGTTAAACACAGAGTGTTACAACACGTCTTAGCCATGTGTTTTAGCGATGTCCTTCACTTTGAAGCTGCAAGCTTCTACCGCCATCAGCACCATATGTATCAACACACGGCGGCTACAAACCAGTAACACTATTATTTAAAAATCGAATTAAAAAAACAAAACAAGTACAATATAGAGGTAATATGATTATGCCTTTCATACATCCATACGCAAAGGGGAATGTTCTAAAGTGGATACCTTAGACAGATGATGTTCATTTTCCAGTTTTCTAATAAATGCAAATACCTTTTATAAATGCTGGCTGTCGAATACACAAGCCAAGAATACATGAACTTACTATACTGCAAGCTTTATTCTTGTCATGTGTGAAACAAAATAACATCCTCCCCCTAAAGCTATCTCGTGTCCTCTTGACATCAGTCCTGTAGGTTATTTTGCTATACTAAGTATTTATATTGGGGGTTGGCCCAAGGGTACATTGTATGGGTGCTCGGTGCCAGTTCACGAACCACTAGCTCTTTCACGGGGAGATATTTTATACACGCTACATTTACAAAGTCACAGTTTGCTCTAATGTCAAACACATCTGCTTCATACATACTCTCTTCTCAGGAAGTCACAAACAGTTTGCTTAAATGCCAATTACATCTACTTCATGGATACTCTTCTAGTAATAGTACCTCAAACAACAGACTGAATTCTTAAACTAATGGCACGATAAAATAGTACAGTACATACTTTTTCATAAAGCCATATATAGTTTATGACAATATTTTCAAAAATAAGGTACACATTAAACCACCCATTAATAACTGTTACTAAAAAAACAACAACATTACTTTGATAATGTTATGAAACAAATCTTCATATATAGATTTTGAACGAAATTGCTAAAGCCATTTAATAAATATAATACATTTTCCTAAATTAGTCATCAGTACGTTTCATATGAAATATTAAAAAAAATATAAATGAATATAAAATCTTATTTATAATGTAAAACGCTACCCAAATACCAATTAAGTGCATTTTAGAAAAAATTGAATTAATTTTTTTTTTTTAGTAAACTACCCTTAATTTGAGGGCTAGATTGAAAAAAAATATCTAAATGTATGAGTCATAATATTAGAAATAAAAAGTTTGGTTAAAATCCATCAGCTGTAGACCTAGGAACAGAAAGACATATATGGTGATAGGGAGAAATGTAAGACCTACTCTTTTGAGTTGGGGGCACGTACTACGTCAAGATGTATTATTAGTATTATTTTTATCATCACGTCTTACTAATTGTTCATGTTATACGCACATATGACAATTACTCTAATAAGAGAGAGGTAATATACCCGCAATTGCGGGAATGAAGCGGGGGAAACCATTTAGGATAAATCACCCACAGTAGACCCGACCAGGATTAAAACCCCAACCTCCCCGTCATCAGTAGGCCAGTTTAACACGAGTGTGACGTCTCAGACCATTCGGCCACTGAAGCTAAATTATCAAGTCAAGCACCGAGAGATGAGTTAATGTGATTTCTATCCATTCGAATCTTGGCATGAGCTCAACCGTCCAGCGGTTTGGTTAGTGCTACCTGCACGGTCTGGTAGAAAGCTCATATACTAGGGTAGTTCAAGAACTGTGGGGGTTTCCCGTTAACTTACGCACTAAATTTCTATAAGCGTGCGTGAAAGAGTCTACCAATTTTCCTGGGAAAGGTATTTTCCCATATCTTCCAGGGTTCTTAAACATATCCCAATTATAAAGGGACTGACGACCTTACTTCCCCTTTAAGCGAATTTCTGATACGGGTCAGTTGATAAGTAAGTCGATAACCCGCTTTGGTGGCGGCATGGTGTAAGGCGCTACTCTCACTGTAGACTAGACTGCCGATTACGGGGAGATTGAGGTTCGAATCTCGGTCGGGTGTACTAAGGGTGGTGGTTCCAAAATGTTTTTTAACTTTGCCTCCATGTAAATGCGGGTAAACTTCCTATAAATATAATATATTAGCATAGTAATTAGTGCATAAGCATATAACCCAAACGGGTCGTAAAACACGGTGCTAAAAAAATATTGAGAACAGTTTTCTTTATGTTCAACCTTGTACCAGAAAGAACTTCTAACAAAAATCATTAAATACACTTTATATTATTTAAATTGAAAAATGACACCTGGACACGGGAGTTTTAATATTTCAAACAAAAAAAAAATTCTGTTACGGCTGACACCTTTTTTAACAGTTATAACAGCTTGTCTATTTAATCCATCAAATACACTTTAGCTCACAAGCGAATATTTTAAAGCAAAGGAAAGAAAAACTCCTTGGTGACCTGGTGGTCTAGGGGTAAGGTGTCAACACTTCTCTGCTGGGTGTCCGGAGTTAAATCCTCGGTCCCGGCACATATTTATCTGATTACCAAACCCTTCCTTCACCTCTGACAAGACATCTTGTGAATGTGTGGAACACCAGGCCTCCACCGTGGTTCGGATCCTACGTTAAACTGTAGGTCCTCCATTTCATCTCACCTTCACCCTACCATTACACATTAGCGCAAGTGCGTATGACCTGAACGGGTAGTAAGACGCATGGGTAATAATAATAATAATAATAAAAATAATAATAATATAATAACATCCATAATAGTAAAAATTCCTTGTGTAAGCACGCAAGGGAGCTAAAACCGACCGAGCGGCCGTGGCCACCCCCGTTAGCGATGATAGTGCCAATATTTGTGGATAGAGGGTGTCATATGGTCAGAACAACAACCCTCGGGCCCAGGCTCCGTTAATCTCAATGCTCTAAACCGTAGCTGCTACTTCTTTATTCAAGTAGCTCCTCATTGGTCCTCACGAGGCTGAGTTTGATCCCGTTCCGGACCAACTGCTTGACAGAAAAATATAGAAGTGGTGGGAATCGGACCCGGAACTTATGAATCTGTAGCCAGGACCTCTAACCACTAGACCACAGAGGTGGTCAAATTAAAGTAAAGGATATTATGAAATATTTTTATTTTGTGACAAGTTAAACAAGAACTGTTTACACACTATATTATAAAACTCGTACAAGTCCATGTTTATACACATTAGGCCAATATGTACACTGACAATAAATTGCTAGCCATAAACTCTTACGACATACGATATATTACGTCGATATGGCGATACCCATGCGGCTAACTTCAAACAAACCTCCTCTCACGCGATATTTTTTTTTAAACGATATGTTCTGTTTGGTCTTCCCATATGGGCGACCTGTGTCATTACCACGATGTCACATTATGTTTAGGGTGGAGTGTTCCAAATATAATCAAGCATTTTACATCATTTCTTGTCAGGAAAAGAATAAATAAAATAATAATTGTCAACAAAAGTTCAATACCTATAGTGAGTGGAAACAAACGACCTATCAAAAGTTGAAATTTAGAGGTAAGATAAGTTTTAAAAAACAATTTAAAACAGATCGGATATAAAATAATAAAGTAAAAAATAAAAAAATAGCTAAGTGTAACTATAAGAATTAGTTTAAAAGTGATCCTATTCGATATTTTGAGGAACTGCTGCCAAAGTGATGATCAACTTATCTTTGTCTGTCCATATATGACTTATTTTACTCTAGTAAATGGATCTACTTTCCCGTATGCATACGTAGATACGTGAAATGCAAGTTGTCACTTCTGAGATATATTATCAATCCCTATAAATAACACTAATAATATAGTAAAATATTATGAATGTCGAATGTTAAAAAAAATCAAAGTATAAATGTACTCGATATTAGAAACACGTACCCAATGACGTGGGTGTGTGCTGAGTGATTGACCCTGCTGTGGGGGGTGGTATTAGTTCCAGTAAAGGACTAATAAACATGTAAATAGGAAATAAGACGGCCACGATACTATACAAATAGATTAATATTATTATTAGTTCTATTTGATGTTCTATCTTACAACAAGTCCATTCCTTTAGTCAGTTAACCTAGACCGTCAATTCTGCCTCCTCCTTCAGCTTCCTAGATTTCTTCTTTTCTTCAAGTCATCCAATATTTGAATCCTCCTTCTTTCTAAGTTCCTCTTTCCCTCAACCTTTCCTTCTATGATGTCTTACAGAAGACAGTTCCTCCTAAGGGTGTGTCCAATCCAATTTGTTTTGCACTAAAGAATCACATGCAAAATGGCTCTCTTCTCACATATTCTTATTCTCTTGTCTTCATCTGTCAAACTGTCTCTTTCCAATTTATATTATTAAATCCACATCTCAAAGCCATCCAAACAATAATATACACATTTATCTTAATTTAGAGAAATATTTTTAGTAGATATAATTAAGAGTTTGTTATCATTTATCTATATTCATTGTTTGACCTCCTAGGGCGTTGTTTGCTTGCTTGCAACCGGCGATGAATTTTGACGAGCCCCGCGCTCTAGCCAGAATAGGAAGCAGAGTCCGACAGTGGACGGAATGTCACACCCTGTGTCGATCCCTCGGCTCTCGCATCGGCGTCCCTTGGCTGTTCGGACTGCACCCTTTGTCGTGCGAGCAAGGGTCAGCGAAGCCGCCCCACACAAATTGCCATTTCAGTCTCTCCTACCCGAAACTTATCTACTCTTGTGTCTTGGCTGTGCTGTTATCTGTTGGGAGCGGGTTCTTCTGTTACAAGGTAACATTTATGATGATTAACGGTGATCACAGGGCTTGAGAACCGCGCGCTAAACGCACACACTACCTCCATAAAGTTCTGTCCTTACCTGTTCCTTCCAATCCCCCTCCACACCCATCTCAGAGTATATTAAAATGGGATTGTGGGAAACGTGAGTTTATGGCAGTGTTTTTGTAGTTTTCACAACAACATATTTTTAAGCATAAAGTTTAATTTGATTCATATGGTGGTACACACAGTTGCTAAATATCTGTCATGACTGAGCATAGCATCATTAGATAATACCATTTTTAAATTAAGAGAAAAGCTATCATTAAATTCAAGGACACACTTGAAAGATATTCAATAAATGTTGATATCACCATGTGAGGAAAATTATGCCCTGTGATTATACTGGATAATTATTTGTTTTCTTTTTAACAACAAATTGTTTTGATATAAAATATATGCAAACATACTGCCTTTAGCTCGCCTTTTCATTCACGTGAACGTGAGTTAAGGTCATATTATTTATGTCTAAGCTTGTATGCCAAAACAATTTTTGGCCCAAACTAATCAAATCATCCTTCATTAGGAACAATTAGTTAATTTTTCTACACATAATAGTTGGGGCAAGGGCAATGGAATCTTTTGAGCCCCTTCTTACACAAAGTAACTAGCACAATTTATCTATTTTTATTGAGATATTATTAAGCTGTGTACGTTATAAAAACGTGTTCTTCAATTACTTATCTACATTATTTTTTCGATGAATTACTTAGGGAGTTTATTTTAACATCACTTGAAAATAGTTTTCCCTTCATGGCGGTGACCACATCAATAATTATCTTCAAAATCTATTTCCTTTACAAAATTATGTTTAATGCTCTAACTTTGCTAATTGTTTAATCCAGTATTTATCTTTGTCTGGACGCAATTGGCTTTTAATCAAATACATCTTAATTAAAGCGGGGTCCCCCGACGCTAGCCACACCGATTGCAGTGTTAGGAACCTTAAGCAAACGTGAAACCATGCTTTTAATTTTCTAAAATAAGTATATTTTGCTTGATCGTGGGCAAACCGTTTAGCAGGGCCTGGCGCAAACTGCCTCATTCCCTGCTTTTCCTCCCTCTGGGCGACAATGCATAATAGAAGCAATAGTTTTAGAATATCTCTCATGAGCGTCGCGTAATCCGACCTAGATTTTTCCTCTTCATTTAAAAAGTTTCTGGTCAAGAGTCACTATACTATGTCTTTGATACATTTATTAGGACATTTTTTAATTTTAATTATTAATTTATTTGAGGGATTCAGCTCACACTTTCTGAACCGACTGATTATATACGCGCACGTGAATTTCTATGAGCTAAAACGAATAAGGCCTACCAATTTTCCCGGGAAAAGTATTTTCACATACTTTCCAGGGATATTTTATATGCCAAAATCGACATTGGACCAACGGATATACTTACTTCCCCTCCGAAAGAGGTTGTGCTGCAGATTTTTATAGCTCAAGAAAAATCTGTCGACCTCAGCTGGGTTTGAACCCACAAACATCGGGTCCTGAGGCGAGCACCTCCCCCCCAAGACAACCGAGGTCAACTTATAGATAGTGTGTATTGTCTGTGTGTTTACCCCCTTTTAAATATTGGAATTAAAAAATAAATGGACTTTAGCCAATCTCAAAACTCGCAAAAGCTTTCTTTTCATTCACTGTGATACTTCCATTTTATAAATTGTATTAATTAATAAAGTGAACAACTACAGGTTGTAATTTATTTTATTTTCAAGGAAAAAAATAAGTTTTTATCGTAAGTATGTATGTTAAATTAAAAAAAAATCATCTTATTACCAGTACATTTCTATTTTATAGTAAGCTTTTATAATAGTCTCATTTTTATTTTTATTGCTACACTTTGGTGCTAGTATTAGTGAAACATTCTTTAATCCCTTATAAAAAGGGAAGATAAAGAGGGAGAGGGGATTTTAAGGAATTTAAACAGATTTAATTAGGAGAAGGGTAGTAAAACTTAAACGTAAACGTTAATTAACACGCTTGGGATAAGCCCTCTACCTCCTACATGAAAGCCAACTATGGTGTGGTACAGTAACCCCATGACTTCTTTGGTGCTGACTGACAGCTGCATAAACAGATGTTTTTGAAGATCATATGGTTTGGCATAGGGATACATAATTTGGTCTGGTAGCTTTTCAAAGCCGTCAGCTGTCAGTCAGAACCAAATAAGTAATGGGGATACTGTAGCTATCGTTATACTGCTTAGTATTGATAAAGTTCAATCAGCGATAAAGTCAGACAACATTTATCAAGCGATATGTTTGCCCCAGGTATGGGTGAAAGAGGCCAGACGCTTGAACGGAGGCGCTAACGGAGACAGCTTTTCTCTTCCTAAGATTGCCGACAGTATCATTGTGCGCCTGAGCTGCATCGCTCAAGCTGTGGAAGGGAGCATCACATTAGTTGCAGGTATATTCACCACTAGCTTTATTATTATTAGTACCGCGTCTTACTACCCGTTCGGGTTATACGCACTTACGCTAATGTGTAATGGTAGGGTGATTGTGAGATGAAATGGAGGACCTACAGTTTAACGTGGAATCCGAACCACGGTGGAGGCCTGGCATTCACCACATTCACAAGATGTCTTGTCAGAGGTGAAGGAAGGGTTTGGTAATCAGATAAATCTTTGCCGGGACCGAGGATTGAACCCCGGCCGCCAGCACAGAAGTCTGACACCTTACCCCTAGACCGCCAGGTCACCAGTACCACTAGCTTTGCTCTGTAAGATTCACAACAATGGTGTTCTGAGTTGACACACATCAATCCTTTTCTTCTTATGTATAAATACTCTATAATATTCACATTAATGGTGTTCTGAGTTGGCATCCATCCATCCATCCATCCATACTTTTCTTCTTCTATATAAATACTCTATAATATTAATAACAACGGTGTTCTGAGTTGGTATACATCCATCCATCCTTTTCTTCTTCTATATAAATACTCTATAATATTCACAACAATGGTGTTCTGAGTTGACTGACATACATCTATCCTTTTATTCTTCTATATAAATACTCTATAAGATTCACAACAACGGTGTTCTGAGTTGCTATACATCTATCTTTTACTTCTTTTATATAAAGAAAAAGAAAGTTTGTTTGTATGTCCTGAGCAGAGCCCGGATTTCGATGACCTAAATGAATTTAAAAAATGACCTACAAAATGACTTAAAAATAGTAAAAAATGACTTCGTATATTAAAATAATGAGCATAAATATATGAACAAAAATTCGGGATAAATACACACGACTAAATAAAAGAAATACTTTGCACATGTAAACTAAACATTATCAATGCAATGAAGCCTTTAACAACTAAGCTCCTGCTCTTCTAAATAGTGGGGTGATAATTATTTAATAATAATATGTATTTTAGAAATAATGGCTACCCCCTTTTTAGGCATCCCTCTCCAGCCTAGTTGCATTATCACCATGAACGTGTATTTTACAACCATACAAGCAAAGAGGTTACAAAGTTCATTGTCTACATCAACTTCTCATCCCAGCAAATGTGGGCCAGAAAAATTGATGCACTTATAAAATATCGATAGTATTTTAAAACATATTTACCAAATATTAATACCTTAAAATAGTTAAATATGACTTAAAAATTCCTCCAAAGGCCTAACAATTACTTTAAAAGGACTGAAACCAAGAAAATAAGATCTAAAATTCCATAATGATAAAAAAAAATGACCAAAAAAAGACTGATAAAATATACATTCCTAAAATCAGGGGTTCATGAACAAAGTTTAGATAACTATGAACATTGTATGTGATGAAGCAAAAAAAGAAGAAAAAAGATTACATATTATCATCAAAATTCGGTCCCTGGTCATAAGCATTGCACATGAAGGGATCTGAAATTTTAAAATTGTATAAAATGTGCAAGAAAGTGTGTACCTTGAAGCGGGAATTTTAAAATTTTGATTAGATTTTTTAAATTAGTTAAAAACAGGTATAGCCTCAGGAAACATAGGGCTTAGAGTCTAAAACTTTAAAGTTACCTTCCACTTACAATTCTTAAACTAAAAAGATTCATCCTGGCTAACGACGGGTATTAATTTAGTTAATGAATATGTGCAGCGTTAACCCTGAGCACTAGACAGGGGCTTTTGAAAAGCTTGGACTGAAAATAAGAGGTAATAGAAATTCACAAACGTTTCAACCAGTGTTGTGTCATGGAGTGTCACCAGTGTAAGCAGAGTTAGTTGTAACTTCACCTGTGAATTGTTTGGATCACTCTGTAGAACACTCATTGGTGAGATATCAACGGACTGTGGGAGGTATGTGGAGCATAAATCATACGTGATTGACCAAATAGGGACCATGTGGTGGGAGAACGCATCTAATAAGGTAAAGTTTAAGTAAGCTTTATTTACCCTGGTGATACTCCACGACACGCCACTGTTTGCAAAACCAATAAAGCGATAAGAAGCCGGAGACTGGCTATGAGAGTTTGGGTTGTCATATATATTGACCTTTAGCCCCTCTGTGGGAATAAAATGCTGCCCAGGGTATATCTTGGAGGTAGTATACACGCCATACCCACAATAAGATGATGTAATGATAATTATTATGAAGGCGTGAAGCCAGAAGTGATCTTAAATCCAACTTAAACCTAACTAATCGGACCATGGTGATCATAGGAACAGTTCCTCTTTCAAGAAAAATATATTTGAACTGCCAGGAATCGAATCCGGAACCTTGAGACCAGTAGCCAGCGGCGCTGATCACCAAACCTAGAGGCCAGTAATTATTCTCTACGACTTCCGACTGTCACAATAATTCTTACGACTACCCATTGCTACATAAAGTAAAGAAATAAATGGGATATTTCTTTATCTGTTCCTAAAACTTAATCTGAACTCATCTTCGTCCATACATGTGGACATCCTGGACAAGACGCCTTTAGCGTTTAGTCAGGTTTGCCGATGACGTTGACGTTTGAGCACAGGCAACGTTTACATGTTTTTTTTTATCTCGATGGTTTCTCGTAAATGAGTGTGTATTTCCTCTAAATTCTACCTTCCTCATCTTTATACAGGATGATCCAAAAGTCACGCAACCCTATTTTCCAAGGAGATGTCTTGCAGAACAACATGGAAAATGAACATGTTGTTTAAATGTACGGCAACACTGCAATGTTGTCAGGGTTTTGTGCAGGCCGTGTGACCTTGAGACATACAATAGGTCTAGCCAGTTGAGTTAGAGCATTTGAAAGTGTAAGATGAGTTTTTCCCGAGCAGAGCGAGTATTCATTTTGGAACATTATTTTAAGGCCAACTCATACATGGAATGCCAACAATCGTTTGAGTGTAGTTTTCCAGAATCACGCGTGCCGAATAAATCAACAATGTTCAAAATTGTACACCGTTTTCGTGAAACAAGCAGCGTGAGTGACCAGAAGCGTTCTGGATAGCTTTCAAGCCTGACTGATCAAAATTTGAATGAGGTTAGGCAGTGCTTGGAACGGTCACCCAGATAGTTCCTAAGAAGATTATCACAGCAGACTTGATTGAGCTATGAAACAATGCAGAGGTGTACGAGGCGGCTGAAACTTGTACCTTACAAAATTCACATAATTCAAGAACTCAAGGAACCAGACAAAGGGAAAAGATTGCGATATTGTGAATGGTTCCGAGAACTTGTGACCATGAAAATGCTTGCTGAGTTTTTTGTTGATCGTGTGATTTCTAAGGGATTGTGGCTACCTCGTTCCCCAGACCTAACACCACCTGAGGTTTTTTTTCCGTGGGGATACTTAAAACAGACAGCAAACAACCCTCGACCTTTGACTGAACTGCAAACCAACATCGAGAGGTGCAACCATACCCCAGGCAATGATTCGTCGTGTGTCTAAAAATATGGTTAAACGAGTGAATTTGTGTTACAGAAGAGGTGGATCCCACTTTCAGCACCATCTGTGATTTCCTTATGGCTTATTGTTTGGTTTACATTATATATGTATTTTATATGGCACAAAATATAAATTTTTTCTTTGGGTTGCGTGGCTTTTGGATCCCCATGTATAATTAGTGTAAGCTTGCGAACAAACCAACGGGGTGAGACGGGGAGCATACGCCTTCTCTTAGCCTATTCTTTGGAACGCGAGAAAAGGTAAGTGTTTTTTTGCAATTTTATAGCTAAACCTTTTTTTTTTGGCCAAAATAATTCCTTCAGTAAAAAAATAAGTTTAAGTTTTTTTAAAATGGTGTTATCAATAGCTCTTGAATATCTGTCCAGGGTGTCCTGGAATTTAATGGCAACCTTTTCCCTTCATTTAAAAGTTTGTCATCAAACGGCCCATCCTACCACGCTTAATTAGAGCCAATGTACGTTGACGAGATTGGTCAATACAATTTTAAAAATTCATGTTTTTATGATTGTAATCGTTTGTTCTTCGTTTATACTAGACTGCTCCACATACATTTTTGATCGATTTACTTAAAAGTGGGAATGCGAGGTGTGTGTGTGTGTGTGTGTGTGTGTGAGATAAAGGGAGGCCGGGGGAAGAAAGGGTGTGTGTAACTTTACTGACGTAGCCCCCAGTATAGGCCAGTTTATTTGGTGAACTTATGCGGTCGCCTAGATGCGCAAATACCCTCAGGGTGCATTCCAATAAAATTAAATTCTTTTAGTGTTTAAAAAATATAATTTTTCCAAATTAATTAAGCTAATAATTAATACTTAAAAAGAAATAAAGAAAGAAATAAAGAAAGAAATAACTTCTAAATATTTTATCCAATACTAAGAATATTTAAAAAATCTTTTAACAATATACTCATTTTTATGGTTTTATGACATTCGGGGTTTCTTTTTCCGAAAAATAATGTTGATAAGTCAATTTTTTTAGAACCGCGTCTTACAACCCGTTTGTGCTATGCGCTTATATATGGATTAGGAAGGTTATATTTATAGGAAGTGTACCCGCATTTGCGTGAAGGGAAAGTAGGACACAATTTTGAAAAAAATCCACCTTCAGTACACCTGACTGAGATTCGAATCTATAGCTCACCGTCATCGTCAGTAGATTCTAATTTGAGAATAGTGCGTTAGATCATACGACCACAGAAGTGGGTGATATTTAATTAAAATCTTCCTTAAATATTAAGAGAAAAGAAAGGGAAGAAAATATAATTTTTTACACATTAAATAAGGGATGAATAATTGGGTTGGAAAGGGATGGAGGTGAGAAAGTTATTTTTATTTATTTTATTTTATCCAGTATTTTGGCAACCTATTATTATTTGGCGTCACGCAAGAAGTGCGATTTATTTCTATCATGCAGAATACATCTGCTGCGAAAATTAAGTCTTACCTAGAGCGCACGAAACTCTTCTGCCGGCCTTGTATAGTCCACCGACCTAATGGTGGATCTAACAATACGCACGACTCATATTATAATTATAATTTACTAATCAATACGTCTTGAATCCTTGACCATTTGAGGAACACAACAATCTTATGGCGAATTGATATGAACCTACACCCTTGATAGGAATCTACCACTCTCGAAAACTGTCAACTACTTTGACGCGATTATCCGGCCTGGACACGAAGCTTGGACTGTCGCCAGGATGTCACCGCCGAGCCTACATCATGTCCAGCTGCTCGCTGCCAATCCTGGCGGCCATCCTCACCTTCTTTTACTGTTGCACCAACTATCTGAGTCGAGAAGATTGGCCTGGTGGTATGGTGCCAACGACTGTCCACGTGTCCTACCTGGCATTCTCCGTCACTAAGGTGAGAGTAAAGGACAGTTACAGAAACAATAATCAGTGGTTTGATCAGAGATTAAATGTAAGTTGGTCTCCAATCAGTGTCTCAAACCTCAATTTCACTTACATAATTAACAATTAAAAGGTGATTGTCGATCAAATGTTGATCAAGCTAACCAGCCAATTAAACCTCATCAACCGTTTGATTCTACATTCATCATGTAGAATGTGAAAAAAATAATATCCACTAGCCTTAAGAATATCGCTCTTATATATTCTACTAAAGTTAAATCATTTCATAATGCTTTTGTTCCCATATTATATTTTTTTTATAAAGAAATGTGTGAGAACACCCGAAATTATATAATTTATTCATGGGTGATTTTGAACCGTTTCGATAGTTCAAGAAATGTAGATTTACATCATTTATCAAACGAGACGAAACATCTGATTGGTGGATGAATACGAAACTATTTGTATGAAAGATCCAAATATGTCGTGAATCAACTATAGCATATTTGAAGTGTTATTAATGTTAATAATATTGCGGGTCTGGGATACTTAATTTGTAGACCAGTAGTGGAAAGGTTGACCGTTACTAATGTACCGTTGCCCAGGGGACGCCTGAATCTACTTATCGTGCATCATTTCCGTGAAGGCACTTTCCATGTCTCGGTGAGATGAGATGATCATGGTAGAAAGTATGAGGGTGTGAAACCAGTATAAACATTTAAACATAACTTATGCCTAGCTAACCAAACCATTATGACCGCTTGGGTGATTCCCCTTTTGGAGAAAATAGGCTAATTACCAGCCAGGAATCGAGCCCCAGGCCCTTATGCTCGTAGCCAGGTGCGCGATGGAGTTGGCTGTTAATGGTGATTATATTTATTCTTTTAGGCGTTGCCGTACGCGTTTTGCATCCAGTACGCCCTGGTTTGTCAAGTGTACGTTCAAAGATTCAGGTGTGTTCGGAAACTACTGCAGAAGGTGATTGAGGAACACACCCAGGCTTACAACAGAAAAAGGACTATGAAATTCACTTCAAAAACACAGGTAGATAGTTGTCTTATTCCCAAAAAAAAGTTATAATTATTTGTTCCTTAAAAATAATAATAATTTTAACATGAAACAGACGTATTCACGCTGAAAAAAAACACTTTTTTTTTAACAATGGATGGAATTAAATATCTTGTTAGTAAGTTACCTTACACATTTTCTCATTCTATAATAATAAATAATTAAGAAACCGAAGTTTAAAAATGTATCAACTAACTTAAACGAAGAATTAGCTTGTAAATACAAATTATATAATTTCATTTATTTTCATTTTCAAAAGTTCTAGCCAACAATCGAGACCTTACCTGGCTCAGCTGAAAGACTAGGGGCAAGCTGTGTACATTATATAATTATGTTGGTTTATAAGCTATGTGGGGATACATCTAGTTAGTTCAGAATAGGCGCAGTGAATATATCCAATAATCATTTTTAATTTGAATATGGATGTCTGGTCTACATCACTCGTAGCCCAGTTTGTGGAAAGCTTAGCCAGTACTAATGTACTCTATCATTACCCAAAGGACTCTCGAATATACTACTCGTACATTTTATCCGTTGAGACTCTTTCATTATACCGATAAGATGAAATCATGGTGATAGTAAATATGAGGGCGTGGAAATAATAGAAATTATTAACCTAACTAACCCGACAATGGTGACTGTTGGGATATTTCCTCTTTCGGGAAATATACTTATGGTACCAGTCGGAAATCGTACTATACCATAGGGCTGGTTCCAATAATTAATTAAAACATTTTACTTGAAGGCAAGTTGTGATGATGAGATCTGAGCTAGCACCCTAATGAATCAGTTTGTCCTGTTCTACAACCACTATTATTATTATTATTATTATTATTATTATTATTACCGTGTATTACTACCCGTTAGAGTTACACGCACTTACGCTAATGTGTAATGGTAGGGTGATTGTGAGATGAAATGGAGGAGCTACAGCTTAAGGTGGGATCCGAACCACGGTGGAGGCTTGGAATTCCCCACATTCACAAGTTGTGATTAATACACGTCTTGTCAGAGGTGAAGGAAGGGTTTGGCAATCAGATAAATCTGTGCTGCGATCAAGGATTGAATCCCGGACCACAGCACATAAGTCTTGACACCTTACCCCTAGACAACCAGGTCATCTCTACAACCACTGCCATGTTTAATTTCTTATACATCCAGTTACAGGACCAGTCGAAGCTAAGCGATCAACTAGACCACGTGAGGAGGCTTCACTCCAGTGTGAGTCAGAGTGTCCGCGTGTACAACTCGTGCGTGAACCCTCAGCTACTGGTGTGTTTCGTGGGCCAGCTGTACGCCACGGTGCGCAACAGTTTCCTGATTGTACGATCTCTTGCCTTGTCCCACCAACATACGGCGGCGTCATCGGGTGTACACGTCTTTAACACGGTGTACGCGCTGTCCCACCTGACCACTGTTCTTGTTATGGTGGCTTGTGGTGAGGTGCTTACGGAGGTGGTAAGCTGAACTTTTATTTTAGATTATTCACTGACTATATATATATATATACACGCGCACACACACAAAACACACACACACACACACATTAATCTGTAGCCAGTTGCTTTGGCCAATAAACCACAAAAGGTGGTCATTTTAAAATAATGTTAAAATATATATATATGTATATATATATATATGTATATATAAATACATATATATATATGTATATATAAATAAATATATTTTTTAACATTAGTTTAAAATGACCCCCTTTTGTGGTTTATTGGCCAAAGCAACTGGCTACAGATTAAGAAGTCCCGGGTTCGATCCCTGGCACCTCAAAATGTTTATGTGAAGCATATCTGA
Organism: Timema douglasi; assembly: GCA_901482245.1. Taxonomy (NCBI): domain Eukaryota; kingdom Metazoa; phylum Arthropoda; class Insecta; order Phasmatodea; family Timematidae; genus Timema; species Timema douglasi. The sequence continues at coordinate 133,731 of CABEEJ010001561.1, forward strand.
AACGGGCTCAACTCAGCCACGTGGGGACAATCAACGAACTACTTAAATAAATAAGTAGTAGCCAGGAAATGTTGGACATGCCTGTATTAGTTCTAATAAACTTTGGAGGATGATTAAACGTGGTCTCTACTATATATATACAATTAATTTAAAAGAAAGTGTTTTCTGGGGTACTTATTGTTTTAAGATATAAATTTGTTTTCTTGGAAAATGTGTGATGTAATTTTTCTCCCTTTTTGCTTTGTTCTATTCAATTGCTTTTTATCAAACGTTCATACTCTGTTGATATTAGCTTCAAACCCATGTTCTATCAACGAACTAAGCTGTATTACTTGGGTACATACTGTAAATAAGATGGTACATTTCGAATGATCTGAGCCAATTTTCCAGGCAGAATAGATATACAAACTTACGGAAAAAAGTAATTACCATAAATTCTTAGGTTAAAGTCAACCGTGCTCCGAAATACTTCGCCTAAACCTTTTAAAAACATTTCAACAACTTTAATTAATTTATTTGGTGGAACCATTATGTTTAGTCTAAATCAACATCGACTTAATTCTTATCATTTTCACTTTCATTTATTAACGGTACTTAAAGTGCAATTTATGAATCGGCTGCTTATATCAGTACAAGACTTATAAACAAACTTAAATCTAATTCAGCCTCCAGAGATTAATTCATCATTGTGAAAGGGTAAACCCATATTTTACCAATGATAAAGTATTTAGCCATGCCGGGATTCGAAGCCATGGCCATTGATCCAGTGGACAGACACATTATCGACTAAGATAAGATATCGGATTAACTTAATTCTAAAACAAACATAGCAGCAGACCATACATAGTGTTTCTATTAATATAAAATAAAGATTAACATATTTAATATTGTTGAAATACTTATTATTAAAACTTTAACTAATATTTTAATTAAGATGTAATTATAAACATATCTAAATTAAAATTCAATTTTCATAGGAAAAACCTTATCTGACATACACACGCTACTACTGTATATCGATTTTCACGTAGCCTTGCGTCAGGTCTTTCGAGCTGCTATCACTTTTTTTTATAGACACAAACAATATCTATAAAAAAATAAACGTGAGTGAAGGTTCAATATATCGACCTCAAAGGTAGAATTTCCTTCGGTTTGACCTCAAACCCGACAATAAACTTCGTATCTTTGAAACACTTCGAAGGAAAAAATGGATGTATGAGTTTTGATAAACATTTTTCAAATATCTCAATTAATATGATATATTTTGACAAATAAAGTATTTCAAACATAGAATAGTGATTAGATGACATTTATAACGTAAGCACAGATGTATTCAAAGATGTCAGTACAAAATAATATAGCGAGAATTTTACTTTTCTCTAGAACATTTTTTGACCTAGGTACACCTAATATACAGAGTATTCCCGGATTAAAACGCCAAACTTTGGGAAGTGGTAGGAGATCTAAGAACTAACTCAAAATATCTCCTCTTACTATCTCTTTTTAGTTTCGTTTTCACTAAAACAGTAAAAAAACAAAAACAAAATTAAAATATAGGCCCTTAAGCTCTGGGACGAGCAATCACAATTGACTGTGAATAACCTCTAAAGTAGTCAACAGATAGTTATTGTTAATGCCAACTTCGAATAAATTCGTTATGGTCAACTTAAAATATATTTTATTGTGTACAACTTTCTAAGAAATTTTTTAGTTTAGTATTTTTTGAATTTATCTAATGTTTTTAGCCAAATAATAACAAAGGTTTTCGATGAATTTCACATGGGATGTTTCATAGCAGCTTATTTCTAAACCAAGCAAAAGATCGGAACAAACGATGAGTCATCTTAGTGATAATTTAATGCTGCACAACCTTTAATACCAAAATGTTTTTTGACCATCAAAAATATATTTGTTTGTATTTAATTTTCCATGTAGAAATACCTGTTTTCGATTTGTTTTTTCTGTTTGCTCATAAATGAAGCGAAAACGAGATAACCTCCAAAGGACATTTTGAGTCAGTTATTCATTCTCCTAACGCTTCCCAAATTTTGACTGTTTAACACAGGAACACCCTATATAATTTAAAAATTGAAAGTAGTGTTATGTTACTACAACAAAAATCTGAGCTTTGATTAAGCTTCGACTTTGTTTCACACGCTTAAAGATTTTCTTTTACTTTACTTCACATTTAAACTATGAACTTTGTAAACCTTTGTAAAATAACACTATTAGATATTAAAATGTTATCAGTTTTGGCGACAAAAAATTGTTTTAATTTATAAAAAAATTTCCTTTTGAAAATTGGACTACTTTATAGACTAATTACACTAGAGTGTGTGTACAATTTACTTATGTGTGTGTGTGTCCCAGGCGAATTCAGTGAGTGAGGACTTAGAAAATTGGCCCTTGAGTTACCTGAAGACCGAGGAAAGAGAACAGGTAAACAAATTAGTCCTAATTAATGTACACTAATGACTAACGTGAGTTTTGTTCATTTTTGTGTGAAACAACATTTCAAGTGAATTATTTAATGCGATGCAGAAGAACTGAAGAGTTTAGCTCGGTTACATAATATGGTTGATTTTAAAGGTGCGTCTTGGAAAACTAATTATTCATTTTCCCATTAAATTTGTTTGAAAATTAATTTCAAAAGGATTTTTAAAACTGACAATAATTTAGCTTTCATAAAGTGACGTTGAAATACATTATCTCAGTATTCAATATCATAAAATAGTACAGGAATTATATATTTTCTTACGAAAAGTGAATCTTGATATTTTCTTTGAGTTTAGTATATTTCTCTAAGTACAATGTTATTCTGGTTTTATTATTGTTACTTACAAAAGGTCCATTTCTTTTGTCAGTAAACTTAAACCTCCAAAATGCCTTGTTCTGTGCCTCCTCCTTGAGCTCTTAGAATTTTCTTATTTCCTCTAATTCATCTAATATTTGAATTTTCCTTCTTCTTAAGCTCCTTTTCCCGTCAACCTTTCCTTCCATGACGTAGTGCAGAAGATATTTCCTCCCAAGGAAGTGTCCGATCCAAGTTTCTTTGTACCTAAGAACCACATCATAAATTCTTCTCTTCTTATTAGGACTTCGTCATTTGTTAACATGTTTGTCCACTTGATATTCTCAAGTTTTCTCCAGCACCACATTTCGAAACTTTCAAATATTTATTCTCCCCTTTTCCTTAGAGTCCAAGTTCCTGCTCCATACAGCGTGATTATCCACATATAGCATTTGATCAGTTTACTCCTCAGTTACAAACTCAACTTACTGGTGAGAAGTAACCTATCCTTGTTGAAAGCTTCCTTGACCATGGCAATCCTCGACCTAATTTTCTTGGTGCAGTAGGCATATAGTTTTAGTTATCATTAATTTAAACACTTCTACATAGTCAGTTCGCCTTATTTTTTATCACACATGCATTCTCCACACTTATGACAGGATAGATTCCATACCACTGTTGAAAATGGTTTCAATTCAAAGCGATGCGTTTTTTCCCCCACTTAACGATGCATGTACTGCACTGCAGTCATCATATAAGGACCTAACTGTCGTAAATAACACAGTTATAACTTGAATAAACACTCTAGGTATTTTTTATATAAAAAAAGACTTAAACAAATCCCTTTACTCCGATGTGAGCGTTAGCGTTGTGTCACTAAGGTGTCGTATCTGTGAAGCGAGCGCCTCAAGCTCGGACCACGGGGACAGTTGAAAAGCGTCGTAAGTGTGAAGTGTCGTAATTCGAAGAGTGGTAATTTGAAGTGTCGTATATTGTAGTATTCATACTAAAGAAGATGATTGATTTTATTTCATACTATTGGAAATTTTGTGAAATTTTTATCTAGTTTGAAGATCAACAATATGTATAAAGTTACCAGTATGAAGAAATAAAATTAAACAATTGATAAAATGGATATCTTTGCTAATGTGACACATAGTGATATTTGTATGATGATTAAATATATATAGATATATTATTGTGATAAGATGATTGTGATAAGATGAGGCAGGTGAATTTACGGTGTTATTCCTCTTGATTATGGTTCGAATTGATTTAAGTTGGGACGGAGAGATAGCAAGTGTTGTTTGAACAAGGATTATTTATTTATTTTGAAGTGTTGAGGCAGCTTTCTAATTGTGTCAGTGAGGGACTGATTTTAAAAATGTGTTTGCTCATTCAAAATACTGTCGTGTTTTAGAATGTCTATCTGTATGTGTAGATTTTCAGCTATGTCCATTTTGAGACCTTTAGACGAGGATTGTAAAAGTTTAATACATTTATTGATTTGTGTTGGCTGATGACCGGAAAGTTTTGGAAGTTCGGCGAATTTTGATTTACATCTATTGTATTTAAAATCACTAATGTGTTCAGCGTATCGAGTTAAAAGGTTTCTTTCTTTCCGATGTATACAGCGTTACATTCACATGCCAATTCGTAGATACCACTTTTGGAAACTTGATTTGTGAAGTTGAGATTAGATTTGTTGAAATGTTTTTTAATGTGTTGTTGGTGCCGAAAGAAAATCTGATGTTCTGTTTTTGAAAACATTTCCAATTTTGTTGGATTATTTGCCTGTGTAATTAAATTTTATTAATTTTGGTTGGTTAGGGTGAGCTTATATTTCTTGGTCATTTATAAAATAGTCTGTTATAAAATATGAAGAAGGGAATAAAAATTAAGATATAAACTTACTATCAATTATGTCAAGAAAAATTGAAAATCTTAATTTAACGCTGAAAAGAACCGTTAAGATGCTCAACATACGGTATACACTGCGTAATTTGCTCATGTCAGCATTGAGACTATTTATTTTCTGTATGTGTAAGCTAACACAAACGTGTTTTTGCAATTCTGTTAGGAAGATTTTCTTTTACAAATATTTTGGCCGTCAAAGTTCATATTATTTTACCATACAGGGTTATTCAGATCTCAAAGTAAAAAAAATAATAAAAAAAATACAGATTCTAAGAGAGGACAAGATACGTACTGCCACGTAATGCACTTTGAGTCGGCGATGAAAAAAGGTGGCGCTACGAATGGTTGAATTTAGGGCTGTATTCACCTTGGGAGTAGGCAACACATCACATACCACACAGCACATACCACACACGCATTGGGGTCTACATTTTGACTAGCAACTGGCATTAAATTTCCTGAATACAGGTAAACACAAGGAATTACTTATTATTTCAAATATTTGGTTGTTAACCCTGACAAGGGCCGCTATTGAGAGCGCAGAGGCATCTTGACTGAGGAAGTGGTGAATGTCCTGCCTACCCCCTGGTGCATTCAGCACAAACTTTGAAGTTTAATAGCGTCTCCAATTGGCGTCACCGACCCCAAGTTAATTGCGCGGAAAAACTTATCTTGTCACCCCCTACAACATGTATATTCTCTTACCTGTAAATCTAAACAACCCTGTATTATTAGTATTATTTTAGAAGTATTGATATAGTTAACGGAAGGGATACTTGCAGATCACACGAATTTATGAAAATTGTTTTAGTAACGATTTTGAAAGTGTTTAAAACTCTTATTACTATCAGAATTGTACTGTACTTTTCTTGTGCACAAGTTTTTTTTTCTCATCCTTTCCCGAGAAAAATACTGGTGAAATCTCTCGATATTTGATAGATTCCTTCTCTTTTCTTAGATAAGGTTTATTTTTAATTTTTACGTTTAACACAATAATGAATAGGTTGAGAAATGAAAGGGTGATAGAGATAGTTAAGGAGGAACCAGAGCAGGACGTGATTGAGAAGTTAGAACTAAGGCGGTACGGTCATGCGAGAAGAATGTAGGAGGAAAACATATCAAAGAAGATGTTGGATGTTGAAGTGGGGAGCAGGAGGCCAAGAGGAAGAACAAGGTACATGTTGCTAAAAGGAGTGCAGAGGAGTGTGGAGGACAGAGGAGATGACTGGGTCGTGGTGGTGGAGGAGAGATGGTGGGGAGAAAGACGATGGAGAGGTTTATCTTAAAAACAGAGAACCGCCAGTGGCTGAAGCTGTTCAAGATGATGATGATGATTATGATTATGATGATGATGATGAACACGATAACCAGGCATTTGTCTAAATTTAAGGATGACAAGATTTGATTAGAAGAAATGCACCCGAATTAGCGTGAAAAGAGACATAAGCGAACCCAACCTAAATTTGATTCCCATTGACTACAAAGTACAAAGCGACTCTAACGATTTTAACATCTAGATCACTACTGCAGGTCCAAGAAATTGATGACCAATGGTATTTAACGAACGGAGTAAAATAAATTTTCAAAGTTAAGCGCCGTTTGTTCTTAGCTATCTTAGCGCGTGGGCCCAATTTCTGATGCGTTCCGAGTCTTCCTGCTTCAAAGTGAGTAATGTTTGCTCAAGGAATCGATTGTTTGAGGAGCTCTAGGCGAGAAAACGTCCAACTTCTGACCTTTTGACACGGATAACGTCAAGTGTTCTGGATAGTGTTTTCCCTGGTAGGGAGTAAAGGATACGAATGGAGGGAAAGTGTCTAAAAGGACTTCGGCTTAGTTCACATTCTCTTATCATTTGAATTTATATCACACACAGGAGACGTGAATTGGTTTACATATAACTAGTTTAGGTTGCAGAAAGACAGTTTAGATTTAGTTAAAGAACTAATTATATAATAATTTGTTCTAAATAATATAATATAATAAGGAAAAAACAAACAACTTCTACTCCAAGATGGTTTGTTCTAAAAGTATTTTTTTAAATTTACATTTCCAAACTGGTTTATATAATGACGTCAACCCTATAACTTGCAACATGAAACTGAAACTAGAACAAATAAAAAATAATTCTTATTTCACAAAAAAAATATTTGCATTTATATTTCCTATTAAGATGTGCAAGCCTTTGTTTATTAAATACACATTTTATCCTTACGTATTCCATGTTTGATGATTCTAAGTTGATATTTATGCGATGGTAAATATATTATATTATTGTTTGAGCTTTAAACACAGAATACATTTTAGGGGATGTTTAAATTTTAGTGCACCCTTGGCTCCAAAACCAACAATCAATATGTATATAAAAATGTAATATAAAGACGCGCGTAAAAATAAATAGATACTAATTTAAGTTTGGTCCAAACTTATATATTTTTATTTCTATCTGGTTAAACACAATCTCAAACCTTTATTTTAAGTTTTTGTTTTTATATTATTTCAGTGTCCATAATAGATAATACCGGTATTCTACTATTTACAATGTAGCTTAGTTATTCATGTTACTTCTTTAAATTTACAAATAAATGAGTTCACACTAAAAAAGCTAGACGTAAAAAAATCTCTATTCATGATTTATGATACAAATTAAGATGATAATTTAATTAAATATAAATGATATAGTGCACATACTTACTTGCCCTTTACCTAAAAAAGGAGGCATTTACTTAAAATTCGCAAGATATGTGAAGAAATGTTGAAAAACTATTTTAAAGATTTTTTTTAGCATAACGTTTTACTAACTGTTCTGGTTATACTTTTTTTTAAACAAAATATCATAGAATAAATAATAAATACTCCTACAGAAACATAAATAGAAAAAAAGAACATGCTTGTTCTCCCAAGAATGTAAAAATCAACTACCCATTTCCCAGGCCTCCTTTTAAAATATATATTTACGTGTAGGTAAAAAAAAAATTGGTTATTTAAATATAAATTTCAATTAGAAGTATTTTGTTTTTAAAAGTATCATAACTTCGATACGATAAGTTATTCCTTATCTCAAAGAGTTGTGGATATATGATAAAAATTGGAGATATTCATTAAAGTAAAGTACCTTCTAGGTAATTACGTAAAAATGAGATACATTATTTTGTTTGTAATGTGTAATTGTGTCTAGATACTAAATTTAATCAAAATCATTAGAGCCAATTTCAAGACAATTTCCTTTTTCTCGTTTCACTCTTAAATAAACTACCCTTAATTTTATGGTTGGATAGCAATTTCCAAAAACCTAAATGGGGGGCAAATGGGTTACTTAATGTAAACCCCAAATAGTATGTTTTAACCTAATCGGTAAAGTAGTTTTGGCTCTAGGCTAAATTACACACACAAATATATTTGTGTGGGTGTATAATAAACACCACATTTATATACATTTTAACTTTACATATAATTGTATAGTACTAAAGGCTTTCGTAAAAATTATACCAGTAGCAAAAAGTAGCATTGTCTTATGATAGATCTTTATCCAGCTGGGTCTATATTCTTGAGTGCATTTTTGAGCATATCATATGGTTTTCTAAGCAAAGTTAAATGGGGGAAAACAACACGAGATAGCTTTGTCATTACTAAAAAATACATCCTCAGTAGTAAATATCGATGATCTTGGGGTAAAGTGTTCGCCTCAGTTCCCGATGTTCGTGGGTTCAAACCCAGCCGAGGTCAATGGGATTTTACTAAGCGATAAAAATCCTTATAACAAATTTCTTTGGAGGGGAAGTAAAGCCATCGGTTCCATGTCAATTGTGGAAAATATTACCTATAACCTTCTCCAGCAAAATTGGTAGGCCCTTTCGTTCTCGCTCATAGGAAATTCTCGTGTTCTGATATAATCAATAGTTTCAGGAAATCAACTTTAAATATCTCTCAAATAAATAAATGAATGAATGATATAATAGATAACTACATTAAATAGAGTTAACCACCAATTAGAAAGTTTAAAACCGTTACAAAATACCACATCGACCCCAACGTCCGTCTGACACTGGAAGCAAACTAAACATTGTCCATGATGCACACGAATAGGAATAAACGTAATTTAATAACAAACACACAATTCCCATTCGCTTTGTAAGCGAACCAGGCGGTATTCTTTAGGGAGACATTTGGCGATGAAGCGAAATGGCGGTGGTGGGCAGAACTTTGCTCCCGATGGTATTGTTTAGCCATCGAGTCCATTGCAGACAAAGCCAAGTTGTGGTTAGTGACGTCAGATGACTTTACTATGCAGACTTCCAACGTTCAAAGGAGTTAAAATACTTTTTAGGCTGAGTGTACATCGAGGCAAACGTAGAGTTGTCCACTAATTTTATAACCCCCCCCCCCTTTTTCCAAGATCTATATTTTTTTAAAGAGTGGTTATGACAACTAAAATAATAAAACAGAGCCAATCAGGTTTTTTAAAATCCCACTGTAAGGTATTTCTATTGATAAAAAATACTTTAAGGGTTTTCTTGTTTTGTTTTCTTGGTTTTAAAGTAACATGATGATTGAGGTTGGTAATACAAATTTAGTTGCATATGTGGGTCTACTGTTCTTGTCAAGAGGGCTTGAAAAGTATGTTCAAATGAGTAGGGTACACACACAAACAAACACACACACACACACACACACACACACACACATATATATATATATACAGTAAATGATTTTGGAAATAGTCACCAAATATTACTGGAAGTTTGTGTTTATTTTTGGGATTAATAAAGTGGAGAAAAAGTGAAAATTAAGAATATATTTATTTAGTGGAAGAATGGTTATTTTGTTATTGATATTTAAAATAATTTAAAAGATCAGAGAAAATAATTCAATTCACAAACACAAAGTTAAGGACAACTTTCAATTTAAAAACAAGCATGAAGATAGAAAAAAAAATTCAATTTAAAAACAAACAAAAGTTTAGGTAAATTTCTCCTTTATGTAACATATAAAAGGTTAGAGAAAATTCTAAATTAAAAAATATCGGGGAATTTCTACATTCGAAAACAAACAAAAGGTTAGAGAAAATTATCATGTGTAAAAAAAAAAACCTGGTTAGGAAGAATTTCTTATTGTAAAATAAACAAAAGTTTAGGAAAAAATTTTTGATTGTAAGACAAAAATATGATTTGTAAACTAAAAATATTAATAATATTTAGGGAATATTACGGGGGTGGGGCTAATGCGCTATATCTGGCCATTCTACCTTTTCTTACCTCTGGTCTCCTGATGTATGAAGGAATTCATTTCTGAGATGGGGACACCATTAAGATGAATTACACTCTCCCCAGATGATAGGTGAGAATGATGATGGTGGAAAGCAGAGGGTACCTACAGTTTAACGTGGGCTCCGAGCCACGGTGGTGGGGGCCTGGCATTCCACACATTCACAAAGCGTGAAAGCTCACACTTTGACAGAGGTTGAGAAAGAGTTTGGTAACAAGATACATTTGTATTGAGACCGGGATTTGAACCCCGAACCCGTAACACAGAAGTCTGACATCTTGCCCGTAGACCACGGGGATCTAAGGAATATTATTGTTTTAAACAAAAACCAAATATTACGGAGGACTACAAATTTCAAAAACCATAATATCAGAGAAATTGCTAATTTTATAAAACAAACAATACATGACGTAAAATAAACATTTTTATTAAACGGGTAAGAAACGTTCGCTATAAAAAAAAGTATCAAACGGTAATATTAAATATTATGATATAATATCACATATATTAAATTACATCAACACTTTCACTAACCAATTAAAAATAATTAATTAAAAATAAATAAACAATATTACCAGAATAGTCCCTATTTCTTAACTAAATTAATTAGAAATGCAAATGTTTATTGCTGCACTTTCAAAAGTACACCACTATCTCTATCTTGAGATAGTTATATCCAGTCCACCTCATTATACCCCATCTCTTTAAGCTCCATTGTAATATTATCCTCCCATCTGCGCCTATGTCATCTTGGTCTCTTCCCATTGGGTTTGCCAGTCAATACCCTGAACAAGATTCTAGATTCTCCCAGTCGAGCTGCATGTCCTACCCACAATAATCTACGAGGTTCGATTATCCTAACAATGTCTTGTGATGAGTACAGGTATGTAACTAATAATGTAACTTTCTCCACTTCCCAAGAGCCTCATCTGGTTTTGGACCAACTATCTAAGTAGCTTGTTTTCTAAAACCCTATTTTTTTCGTTATATAGGCTAGGAGACCATGTTTCACAACCATAGAGAACAGCTGATAAAATTAATGCTTTGTTCATTTTGAGTTTTACATTTATTGACAGCAGATGATATGTTAACAAATTACTGACAGAGTAATATGCATTTCCCGACTATATTCTTTTTCTAATTTACACCCTAACATATTTATTGCTAGTTAAAGTTATTCCTAAATATTTAAACTTATTAAACATGTCAATTTATTTGTTGTTCGAAGTAATCTCTAGATTATCGCCCTTAATCTGTGTCCTCTGTTTAAAAACTTGATACACTAAAATATTGCTAATAATCGCTAGAATGAATACTAATTATTGATAAAAAATTAGAAAATCTTTGCTTACGGCTTTTATTTGGATAAGCTTATAAATATATACAAATAAATATTTTATGTTCCAGATCCAAATATTCCTGAATAAGCTTCACACTTCCCCAGCACACCTCACTGCTTCTGGAGTGTTTGTAGTAGGGGCCGGACTTCTAGCACCGGTCGGTACACTTTATATTTTTAGCGTGGTCTTATAAACATAATTTGATCAACTAGCATAATTATACTGTAGTGCTGAGATGCAGTGCTAGAGTACTTTGCACAAATATTGCATTATTTAAGATTTATAATACCTAACGGATAGAAATCCTTACATTTTGGATTTAATCCTTTTAAAAATTTTCGTGAAAAGGTGAAATTTTCTCATTTTCAGTGACACTGCACGCAAAATGTAGCACCACTAAGATCTAAGAAATTATTAGAAACATATATCTGGCGCCCCTGAAACAAATAAAGTAATATTTTAATAAGGACATAAGGGCTATATAATGGCTATATCCAAGGGATATATATGTGAACTCGCTTTGCCCAGTGGATTTTCTTTCAAATGGATGTAAACTAATGTAATTCCAGAACAGTTTTTTGATAGGTCTTACCGTTTAGCCACATACCTCCAAAGAAAGGTCCGCACAGACTTTAAAGCTGCTCGGCCTCTTTGAATTTTTTTCGGAGGTTAAAAATTACATTTTGAATTATTTTTTTTTGAATTTACTCGTCGGTTACAGGCTAGAAGCTAGAATTTTGCCAAATTTCAAGTTTCTAGCTCATCTGGAAGCGGGTAAACATTAATGTTAGTGAGGGAGTGAGTCAGCCGTGTGGCTTTATAGTTGTATAATGTTGTACCTCACATGGCCTAGTTATTACACATTTGGTGATCCAACATCACATGTGCTATGTACATGTTGTGTAAATACAACCCCTTGCGTGACCTTCACTCGCACACGGTTTATACACGTCCACACGCCGCCATCTTGACGCCTTCACTACTCTCCCTCTCGTCTGTAATCACCAGTCTCGCCAATCTCACGCAATAAGTTTCAGTGAGTCTCTAACAATAATGACCCACATGTGGAGACCTAGACCGAGTGCACCCAGCCAAGGATTTGAGTTCCAACCTCCTCATAAACCCTTTACCAAGAGCAATTGTGAGTACAAAAACTCTCGTAAGGTCACGCTGAGGGTCCGGATATCTATTTTGTTTAGTTGGACAGTTGTTTTGGTTTTCAGATAGCCGGCAATGTCATGACGTACTTCCTGGTGGTTGTGCAGTTCCAACTTGCTGATCATGACAATGCGTGCTGCAACACCACCTCGAATTAAAATATTACATACCTCGGACGTGGACAGGATCGTGGAGACGAGGTACCCACCAAATCAAAAATATTCTCCTCTAAACTCTGTGGGTGGAAATGGAGGGAGTCAGAGGGGGATCAAATATTTAATATCATCTCCGTACGAAGTGTTCGGAGTTTCCTAAATCACTTGGTGTTATTCGTTAATGGCCTCAATTTGGTTTTAGTTCTATGTTCAACAATAATTATTAAAATATGAATAAAATTAATTAAAGAATAAATTAGTTTGTTTTAAAGCTACCGTCACAATTTACAAATGCTGTAGATTTTTATATTTGTGATATTTATGTATGCATATATATTTTTTCTCGATGTTTGCTATTCTATATTTAGTTTTGATATCAGTAAAAATTGTTAGTATAGATAACTATAGTTCACCAACTCATTGTTTTGCAGTGGAAGTAGCTTTTTAAAACATGAACCAAAAACTAAATAATATAAAGTTTTAGAATATAATTAAATAATTAATTCCAAATTATTTTTATGAAATAACTATGTTTATTTTACGATATAACAATCATCCATGCTACTTAAGTCTAGAGTATTTAATGAATGATTGGAAATTGGATATATTTTTAAAATAATAGGATGAGTAAAATAAATCTTTAGCGTTGCGTTCTGAGTATGGGTACATGTACTAATATGCTAATGTGTTAGAGATTAGGAAGGGTTTAAATTATAGGAAATATAACACATTTGCATGAACGGTGAGTGGAGAACCATTTAGATAAAGGCACCCTCATTACACCAGACCGGGGATTCAAACTTCGATCTCCCCGTCAAGGGCAGTCTAGTCTATTGCAAGAGTGACACCTTAGACCACGTGTACACCGAAACAGGTAAAAGTGACTATTGAAAGTGTCAATAAAACCTTTTGTTGTGAGAATGGGAAACTCCTACGTAAGAAAAATAAACAATTTTACGGATAAGATCCTTATTTACCTGCGTAAACCAACTATTCAGGGTTTTTCTTGAATTGGATGATCACCTTCGAACACTCTGAATGTGTATGTTTGTAATGAATCCTAATACCAATAATTTGTAAACAAATATAAACGGGCACAGAGCCTGAATAGCGATGTCCTTCTATTGCTTTAGTACTTCTCGGACATGATTTATATACAGGCTGGTTCCAAAAGACCTTAAGAGGTGGAAAAGTTCCATAAAGGTCCAATAAAAGGAAATGTTGGTGGACTGATGAACATAATATTACATCATTACTGCACACTTAAACAATTATTTACGAATAAACAAATACCAATGGCGTAAGCCCACAATCGAGCTCTATTGATCGAGCGGTGATTGTGCCAATATTTGCAGATTACGGATGTGGTTAACACAAATTACCCTTCGGTAACTTTCCTAGACCGGAGCCTTTATTTAATAAAGTAGCTCCTCATTTGGTCTCACGAGGCTGAGGTTAACTCCGTTTCAGATTCACTGCTTCACAGAAAAATTCTGGAATCATCGAGGATTAAACCTGGAACATCTGGATACTTAGCCAGGAACCTTGACCACTAGACCACAAAGGCATCTATATATGGATATTATGTGCACAAAATTGATTCCATTTAATTTATAATATAGTGAATTAAATTAGTTCCTAATCATACATTTTAATTGTAACATTGTTACAACTGTAACTTTATGACTAGGCCTTAAGGTAATATTGAGCATAGTTGGTATGATCATACAGGGTGGGGGTAAAAAATTTGGCGAACTATATCGAGGGAAGGGATGCACAACGTGGTGAGGTTTGCCTAACGTCCGGTGGAGTTCCCCTAAGTGACATTATCTTAAAATAAATGGTACGGAACTCCGCACGGACTTTCTCGCTCTATTGTTTGAGAATGGTGATATTTACTCAAAACCCATAATATATGTGAAACGAAATAATATACACTAGCAAACACAAGCATAATTTGCACTATACTTATGTAAAACTTTTTTTTTTAGTTCTGATTTTAAATTTTATAATTTTGTTTTTAAAGAATTAATATCCTCATTTGTATGTTTGGACCGAAAAAAAAGATCAATGCTGGGTTCACAAGGGTCAACACTTCGTATTAAAATTTCAACTTCTGGTTAAATTTTTTGACATTTTATTAGGTGTTGTCATGCCATCGCATTGCTATTAAATTCCCAATTTATAAACTTATGCCAATGAAAAATGTAAATATTAACTATTGAGTCTAAAATGGATATAGATCATCGTTGTACAAACATTTCTCCTAAGAGGTTTAAGGAAAAACAACATAAACTTTTAGACACTTACTTATATTTAATTACTCCATGTCATTGGAGAGTTATTGGGTTAAAACTTAAGTAGTATCTCTTTACAACTAAAGATCACAAAATTGTATTAATATATTTGCCAATATCTCAGAAACGGTTGGATTTATAAAAATATATTTCATATAAAAGTTTTTTAATTCTAATAGTACTACAATTTTTAATGATAAGTTATTTAGTATATTAAATATTTGTGGAGATATGGAAATTTCTGCTTATGTAAAGTTCCTTAAAATTCATTTTCACGATAAAATGAAAATAGCCAGTTTATTTATAATCTTAATCAACACTTAGATACGAATCTTAATCAAAATCATTAGAGTCGATTTTGAGAAAATCGATTTTTTCTCTTTTCGCCCTTTTTTAAACTACTCTTAATTTTAAGTTCAAACAGACACACAGACATACGTCATTACAAAGACAACTTTTTAGGGTTTGGGGGGAGAGTGGTCTTGAGACGTTGATATCCATCAACATTTCAGGTTAGATTTTCTTTTGCTGTCGCAATACTTTTACCTTTAGTGCTAGAAAAGTTTAAAAAAATATATATTTACTTATAGATTGAAAGTTATTGGTTTTATAAAAATATACTTCTTATAAAATATTTGTATTATAAAGAGACCTACATATTTGTAACGATAAGTAATTTCATATTTCAAATAGTTTAGGAGATATTATAAACAAAAGATAATGTATGCATAGGCTCTAGTTGGAGGGACTGACAGACGGGAAGTCAAAAAACACTTTGTTTGATTCGGGAGGTCATGAAACGTCAAGGTTAATCGAAATCTTGAGTTCGATTTTTTTGACGATCACTTTACGTATTTCTCTACCTGTAAGATAGCGAGAAAGTAAAAAGTCAACAAGTGTAAAATATAATGTGATTTTATTTGGATAGTGAGTAGGCTTGTTCACGTTTTAATTAAAGTGTTAGTTTTCAAGTAATTGATCGTCTAATTGTTTCGGCCCCATCCTGTATATTGAAAAACTATTCCAAGGTCTATTAAAAAATTTCAAGATGTGTATTATTAATAAATAATGATGCTATATTTCAGCAAAAAATAAATATATAATTTACATAGTAAAATAAAAATTTTGTTTATTTTTTCAAGTTTGTATATGTTTTAAACTTTTATTTATTTATTTGAAGTATTTAACATGCACTTTCAGAACCGACTCATTATATCACCACTCGAGAATTTCTCTGAAAGATAGCGAAAGGAGCCTGCCAATTGTAATAATACGGGATAAATGCCGCTCTTTGGGCGTCAATAATAATATGTGATCAATTACCCTACTTTGGGTGTGAATTGATACACAATGGATTAATTCCCAGATAAAAGATGATGTGATGTTTTATATAGGTTGTATAAAGCTCCGTGATCGAGCGCCTATCATCACTGTACGG
>CABEEJ010001562.1:8998-46692 GCA_901482245.1 Timema douglasi
TACCCGTTCGGGTTATACGCTTTAAGTACTAATTACTCTAATGGAATAGGAATTGGGAATGTTGAATTAGAGGAAGTGAACCCGCATTTGCGTGGAGGGAGAGTGGAAAACCATTTAGGAAAAACCACCCCCAATTCACCCGACCGAGATTCGAACCTCGATCTCCCTGTCCTCAGCAGTCGGGCTCAACACGACAAGCGCGTTAGCCAACTACGCCACCGAGGCGGGTAATATAATAATAATAATAATAACTAATATATAACATGTAATATGTACTGTAATTATTGTTAGTCACAGGAAAACACACTGTGTTGACTACAACTTGTAAATACTAAACATTTATTATCAGATAAAACTTTATTACAATTCTCTTCTAACTTGGAGCTTATTAACTAATAAAATATATTTCATTTCACTTAATATTTTTTTCCTTGTTTCCCGAACAGTGTGTTCGGATTATTCAGAATTTTGGTCTAACGAGGTTTTACTGAATAAAATATTGCATGTTTCAATATAGATGAAAACTACTTTGACTTATTTGGAATTACAAACCTAAAATAGTATAGGGGTCCTATAAGTGAAATAAATTAAAAAATAAAATAAAGTTTATCCACAAGAAACTCTAACCAGTGGTTTGGTTATCAAAGAACAATTTACCAAGTTCAACACCTAAGCCGAGTGGATAGTGTATCTACCTAATGAACTAAGGGTCTCTGGTTCGATTCTAGGCATTCCTGAAAAATTTATCATCGGCAAAAATGGGTTCCCCCTTTTACATCGCAGACTTTGTTTAACGCCCGCGCCAGGGAAAGGGTTAGTTAGATACCACAAATAAAAAAGCAGAAACACTTACCAAATAATTTAAAAAAACACCCATTGGTTTGTGAATTTCAGATACAGAGAGATTGTATTTCCAAGTGAACAAAGAAATATGTGAAGGTTTCAGTAGGGAATATGACTCTGATCTCAGAGAAAGAGTTATGGGGATGTTTGGAATCGAAGCGGCCGGGATCCACGTCGAGGCCCTAGGACTGCCTCTAAGCGCCAGCGAGTACCACGCCGCGGCCAAACAGAGATACCGGGACGTGTTTCCGTCCGCTCGGCCGATGCCAGGTAAGGATCGCACGGGGTTTCTCTAATCCCCGGTTGTGTTCCACCTGACAGATTCTGAGGGGGCGTACGGCCGGATGTTCGAAGAGATTGTGGCGAGCTACGGGAAAGTCTTCTCTTGGGATCTGAAGATGAAAATCATGGGCACGACCGAGTTGGACTCTGCCCGTATAATGGTTCGAGAACTAGACTTGCCTATTACTGCCGAAGAGTTCACTGAGGCTGTAAAGAAAATACACCATGGTTTCCTGTCAAAATGTTCTTTGATGCCAGGTAAAGTGGACGAGTAACTTGGAAGATGGACCAAACGAGTCTTTTAACAACCATCCCTCCATCCATATGGATCAAAACCATAGCTGCATACATTCCTGTAACACTATGTGGTGTCTAGAGCCTCAGTAAAATCAATTAAAGATACCAATTAGAGAAATTAATTGCACCAATTAATTAATCTCAACAGGTTAAAGCTTGTAGGGTTTGTTGTGCTAACAACATGACACCCTTTATCCCCAAATGTTGGCACTATTATCGCTAACAGCGGCTGCTACGCTGTTGGTATAACCCACTTGTGGTCTTATGCCATAGATTTTTATTTTTTAATAACTTACACACATTAGGTTAAGTTAGGTGTGTGAGATGTCCATTTTTTTAATTTAGAGTCAACTCAAATCAAATCAATAAAATATTATCAAAGCAGGATATAAATTATAATATTTGTTTGCTAATTATTTTGTGTTTGAACAAATATTATATCTTCCGTTTCGATGGCAGCGTAGCCTAACCCGCTAATCTCGTGTTGGACTAGACTACTGACGGCGGGGAAATTGGGTGTGCCGAGTTTTTTTTTTTCCTAAATGATTTTTCATTCTACCTTCACACAAATGCGGACGCAGTTTATCTCAACTAAACCTTTCAAATCCCATTAGTGCAATTAGTGCATAGGCGTATAACCCAATCAGACAGTAAGATGTAGTGCTATGATAATTAAATAAATCGTTCTTAAAATTCACATTAAAACCCCAAACAATCACAAAGTCGGGGTGGTCTTGTCGCAGGGGCAGAGCGGCTGGTGAAACATCTCCATGACAACGGCGTCCCCATAGCCATGGCGACCAGCAGTAGTGCGGAGAGTATGGGCATCAAGATGTCCACTCATCAAGAGCTGTTGTCCCGGTTCCTCCACGTCGTAACGGGCTCGTCTGACCCAGAAGTCAAGAGAGGCAAACCTCAACCTGACATATTCCTGGTGTGCGCTTCGAGGTTTTCAGACCCTCCGCAACCGGAGAAGGTACCAACACATTGTTCAATGGAATACTTGTACAAGGTGTCTACCATTCGGGGAAAACG
The DNA here is from genome assembly GCA_901482245.1 of Timema douglasi. Classification (NCBI taxonomy): domain Eukaryota; kingdom Metazoa; phylum Arthropoda; class Insecta; order Phasmatodea; family Timematidae; genus Timema; species Timema douglasi. The sequence goes on from CABEEJ010001562.1 coordinate 11,456, forward strand.
GGAATTAGAAGTGATCGGGAAAAAACTGGAATAAGTGGGGAATTTGGTAAATTACAACAAATATCCGGGAAAATGTGATTTTACTCAAAATATGAAATATAATAATCATTAAATCTGTAAATAAATGTTGTTCAAACTGTAGTTTTTGTTTGTTAGTAGCTGTGTAATATATTTTATAATTCTTAGTAAACAATGTTAATACATATTTCAAAAAAGAATTTATTTAAATTTTAAAACTTATAATTAATAATAAGCTTAGTAGAAAAATGAGGTGGGAGGGGGGAAGTTAGAAGGATGTGATATACGTTTTAGTCGGGGAATTTTAGGAAATGATCAGGAGAAATCAGGGAAAAAGTCAGGAATTTCATTGGTCAAGTTGAGTAGACACCATGTTGCAGTAAACACTTTAGAATTCTGGGCCTGGATTCACTAACGGGAGCAAATAGTTGCACCGGTGCAAGTTTGAAAGATGTGCCCAAATCCCTATTCACTAAAAGGATCAGGCGCAATTTGAGAGCAAAGTTGCGCCTTTTATTTGCCACCACTCTAGAGTAGGCGCATCTATTATATCATGATCGTCACTTCAATAAATTTAAACGGCAGCATATTATCGTGTTGGCATAAAATACCATTATTAGTTACCAAACTGTACTCCGATTAATAATAAAGAAATTAAAATAACATAAGTATGTCCAGCATAAAATTTATTTCAATTTAAATAGTGGTAACAAAGCAATGGCATTTCTTGCACGAACTGTGTAATCTTTGTCTAGATCCAAAGAGGTTTGTATTCCTCCAAGTCCAAAGATATCTCGTCACTAAATATGGCGGTTAGTAAAGCTTTAATAATATAAATAAATACTGAATAATGTACTAATGTTGTTTCTGTACAGAACAGAGAAAGAGACCGCTTCTGATTTTATCGCTAGCTTATAAGCAAAATGTTTAGAAATCTTTGTATTTGCTGTCATTTTCATTTGAGGTTTAAAATAAAGTAGCCTCGACTTTAAAAGTCAATTCTTCGCAAGGATTGGTAAAAAAGAACACAATTGATGACGTTTATGGTGTCGTCACCATAATCTTGCCACCAGTTTGCGCCTTGTTCAGTGAATACGGAAAATGGAGCAAATAATAAAGCGCATCTTTGGGAGTATCTTGGGTGCAAAGTCGTGCCATTTCTCGTGCGTCGGAGCAGAATTGCATTCGTAGTGAATCCAGGCCCTGAACTGTCTAGAACAATGGTCCAATAAGTGCAGCCATTTCGATTTTTTTATAAAAGTGATTCTTTTTCTAGCACCGCGTCTTACTACCTGTTCCGGTTATACGCTTATGTTGCTCTGGCCCTGGCGTTTTTACTCAAAAGATGTGACCATATAAAATAAAGGCAAGCGACCCCCAAACAGAATGAATATTTTGTGTTGGTATAAAACTTTTACCCGAGTATCTTTCTTCCAGTGCTTGGTCTTCGAAGACGCACCCAACGGCGTCCTGGCGGGTAGAGCGGCTGGAATGCAAGTTGTCATGGTTCCCGATCACATGATCCCGCCAGAGAAAACCGAGGCGGCCACTCTGGTCCTTTCATCGTTAGAACAATTCAAACCAGAGTTGTTTGGATTGCCACCGTTTTAACATTCGGACCAAAAAATACTAGGGAACGGTATCTAAAATTTCATTAAAAGCAGAGCTTACTTTTGATGTATAGTCAGTAAACTGTCCAAAAGAAAAATAAAGGTTTTTTTTCTGTTATTAATATAACCATATAATGGATAGTATAATATATTTTTTTTAAAGTTTATTTTATTTCTAAAGTTTGCACTAATTATTGGAAAATACTAAAAATGGGTCAAATTCACTTTGTCTTGAATTCCAAATTTTAGAAAACGTGTTTGCATTGAGGGTAAATTATTTTCTTCGATTATGATTTTTTTTTTGTTCACATTTATCTTTAGTTTCTATTAAAAATATGAATCTTTACTAAAGTATAACTTTTTTTGTAAGAATGTTGAACCACGAGATGTATAAAAAAGTTAGATTCGAAACTTAAATACCTAAGAAATACAAATCGAAAATTTTAGTGCTCAAGTCGATTAATAAACATTAACCAAAGTTCATACAAATGTTATATTTTTAAATTATGTATGTTTGTTATTTAGTTAATAAATAGTGTTATTTATTGTTCACAACTTTTTTTAATGTCATTCGTTACTATTTCTACCAAACTTCCTACTTAAATGTTTATTACTTTGTGAATATTTGAAATTAAAGATCGCTACACAATCTCCAAATACCAAAACAATGTGTATAAAATAATATGATCGTAGGACATTGAAGCGCAAATGAAGGTAGAATCACAAAAACATATTAACCCTTCGATATTTCGATACCACGAGCATGAACAAATTGAAGTGTGTGTTATTACTTTTAATTGTGCTTATATTTGGAAGAAGGTATAGGAAAGGGGGAAGAACACAATATGGCCTTTACACTGCTGCCAATGGACAAAGAGGTAACGGTTGCCTAATAAAGAAAATTGATCATCACCGCCCAATCCCCCGACCCAGGTTTCATTCTATCGGAACTCATCAGGGAGGAGTGTGAAACGCGCAACGCAACTTCCTAAAAAGAGAAAACCAAAAAAACAAAAGGGTAGAAAAAGGAAAATGGTAAAGAAAGTGTGTTTGGTTTTCCCCACAATTATATTAAATTATTTATTTATATTAAAAACCAAAACAAAAGTTACAGACCAATTTTTCATGATAAAAGAATCTTTTAGAAATATAAGCCTTTTTTTCGCGGTTAAAATTGGTTACATTTTATCATCATATTTGGAAGAAGGTATCGGGAAGGAAGATAGAAACATATATGTATGCTTCTATCCCCCTCTAATATACCTTCTTCCTAATATGATACAATTACCTCATAAAGCGAAAACAGGTATATTACATTTTATTATATTATAAGTTTTTATTTCGATGGAAGAGTTGGTACATTTTTACCGACTCAAGACTCGAGGGCCCTGTTTTTAATGACACGGTTGTAAAGTGGTTTGTAAAGCCAAAATGTGGTTTGGTCCTTTTCTCCACAACACTTTCAGTGCGCGGGTTTATAGAAAAACAACAGCGAGACTGTTTAAATATTCTTTACTTATCATACATAGATTTAAAACTAAACTATCTGCGTACCCCCTGACTATGGGTATAATACGTATGTACAGAAGTTATCACATGCGCCAAGTTCACTTGGCTAACAATTCAACCTTTTGAAGGACTTCCTCGGCCTTCAAGTTGGACAGGGGTACACTGCTTTCTTTCCCCAGTTCTGCAACAAACCACCACGCTCGTTTAAATAGCGAGCACCCAAGTTATTCCTATAGAGCGCTGTTTGAATCAGTGTTTTAGTTGCTTGGATGATATACTTTTATTGAGAGTTTGTGATTTACTCATCACAAGACAATGTCGGGATAATCAAGGCTTGTGGATTACGGTGGGCGGGACATTCGGTGTGAATGGGAGATTCTAGAACCGTGTTCAGGGTATTTACTGGCAAACCCAATGGGAAGATAACGTTATGTCCAGTCCACCTCATTACACACTGCCTCAAGATAGGGATAAGTGGTGTACTTTTGTAAATGAGGCAATGGACTTTCGAGTTCCTAATGCCATGGCTTGATTAAGACTTCAGAAAGCTTTTAGAGGTGTTAAATATTTAGAATTGTTTCCTAGCTCACGGCAGTTAGGGGGTTATGTTACCTTAAAAAAACACTTCAGATAGCTTCTATAACTGTCTATTATTTAGAATTTTTTCTAGCCTCCAGCAATGGGGGCGTGTGCCACCCCCCCTGAAATTATTGGCTGGCTACTGTCTTGAATTAAGAGTTTGTGAAGGGTAGGCTACTTTCTCAAACAGAAAGTCAACATGAAATTTGATAGAGTTTGGGATAATTCTAGGAGGAATACAAAGGTTACAGGTTTTTTTACCTTTTAAAACTATAAAATTCGGTTATACCCTGATTTTGGTAGAAATTCCTTTCTGGAAGGTGATATTTAGTACTAGAATCCTACAGTATAATACTAGTATTTAGTTAAAGAAGGCCTAACAGAAAAGACCTACCAAAATCAGGTTGTAAATGTAATGAAATGAGCTACAGTAAGTACAGTACATAAAATATTAGCTAGAACAGTAAACTCAAATAGTGCCTAAAGGCGAGAAATAGGTCAGTTATTACTCAACCGCATGACAGGTAGCAGCAGGTAATGTATAAATAAGGTAAAACTTTTCTATTGAGCATAAACCAATACAGGCTCTAGAAAATGTCAATAAAAGTCAGTACTATTATTATTAGCATCGTGTCTTACTACCCGTTCGGGTTATACGCACGTATGCTCATACGTAAGGATAGGGTGATTGTGAGATGAAATGGAGGACCTACAGTTTAACGTGGAATCCGAACCACGGTGAAGGCCTGGTATTCCACAAGTTGTGATTAATACACGTCTTGTCAGAGTTAAAGGAAGGGTTTGGTAACCAGATAAATCTGTGCCAAGACCAAGGATTGAACCCCGGACCCCCAGCACAGAAGTCTGACCCCTAGACCACCAAGTCATCCACTAAAAGTTATTAGGCCTGTTTGAAATGCTAATATATATATATATATATATATATATATAATTCTTCAGCCTAAAGCCGACTATCAAGCCACTCGTGTCTGTGGAATCAATGTTAGCTCATTGTTAAATGGTGGTTTCCACACGCCCATCACAGACTCTGCCTTAAAATAAGAGTAAAGAATGACCCTGAGTAAGGGACAAATCCTGTATATCTTAAGTGGTGAAGCGCTGATAAGCTAAGCCAAGAGTCTTGGGTTCGACTTCTGTGTTCGCACGTAATTTTTCAAATCTACGAATATTTCACATTTGGTCAAGCTTATACGCACCCAATATTCTATTCAGTCAAGAACATGTCAAAGCTAGTTATAAAACTTGGAAGAGCAGATTAAAATTAGCCCTACTTTAAAATGAGGCGTAAACAGGCATTCCTCGTTTGAAATCAACTCACCATATCGAGCATAAACTCTGGGCTGGACTCCACTGCACTCTCTTATCAGTATTGGGAACTTTGGGTTGGATTTCTTCAAGTTCACATAGTACTGTTCAATGAAATCTCTGGGGGGAAAATATACATAATTAGAATTTGCAGTGATGATTTTCTTACGTCTTGTGAAACCTAATTTATTTATTTTAACATATAAAAGAGCATTAATTATCTAAACACGTTGCACACCGGTATGAAATTACAAGGTGAACTGTCAAATACCGGCCAAATTTATATTTTGAAATTTTGCTGTGAGAATACTTTAAGCGTGTGTTTATTTATTATGGAGTCATTTATGATCTTTCAGATTTTGTATGTACAATATTTTGTTTTATAGAAAAACAATATTTTTTTTAAATTCGTTTGGTAGTTTTTATACATAAAAGCTTTTTTTAATTTATTAATTTATCAGACAAAAAAAAGTTTACAAATTTTGTTAAAAAAGCTACAAAAATTCATCATATGAATTACAAATTAAATGAAAAAAAATAGGCCTAAAAATAATTCTATGTTGGAATCGTCAAGCATTCGCCTTATTGAGGAAACCATTTTGATAAGTACCACAGATGGTAGGAGAGCGTTGATGAAGTCTTTAGATAAATAAGATTATTTAGTTATTATATGGGAGGTGCTGCCACCTAGTATTTTTGGTGTAGGTAACATTTACAGAACACTATCTCGGGTCATTGCGTATGTAAACATCTAAAAGAGGGGTTCGAGCGTGGTAACAATAGATACTTACACTAGCCCGAGTGTGTTGTGGTGCCCAACGTGTTAAAAGAGTTTGTAGCGGTAATCAACTAAGGCTGACTCACACTGTACCGTACTGTAGAATATTCGGACAAATTAAGTTCAACGACCCGGACTGTTTCTCTATGAAACTCAACTGTACACAAGTAGGTGACGATAAAATATTTCCAGAATTTTGTATGATCTTTGCTGTTGTAAATGTGTCTCACTAGGGCCTACATATTCTGCTTATAACTTACTCCTATTAGCTGATTAGGGGCCATCCATAAATTATGTCACAAATTTTATGGTTTTTCATCTTACCCCCTCCCCCCCTGGTGTGACGTCACATATTTTTCAATTTTATAAAGAAATTCAATTGTCAAATGAACAATAGGAATGTATTGAAATCACGACACTGATGCGTGCGGTGGCACTCGTCGAAGGTCTCAACAAACATCTGACGCGCGGAACGGTAGGACAGCGAGCGTGCACTCACCGACGACTTAAACCTATATAAGCCATAAATATAGATCGATTTAGTAATATTTTTTAAGTTTTTGGTTTACATATAAATTTCGCGTTATAGTATTTTAGATTTTAACATGTGACGTCACAAAGCTTTTGACCCCTCTGTCCCTTGTCACACAATGTCACATTTTGTTGGTCACCCCACTCCCCCTTAACGTGTGATGTAATTTATGGATGGCCCCTTATGTTAATGTGTTAGGGATGAGGAAGGCTGAATTTAGAGAAAGTGTACCTATATTTGTTTCAAGATAAAAGTCGAAAACCATCATAGGTACACCCAACCAGAATCAAACATCGATCTCCCTGCCATCGGAAATCTTGTCTATTGCGAGAATGATGCCTTAGGACATGTGGGCATTGAAGCAAGTTTTGTAAATATTGAGATTATAATTTAACAGTAAATGAAACAGTACTCGGGAAAGTTAGGTGAAACCAGGCTGGAATGGAATCTTAGTAATATATCTAACTAAGCATTAACTACCCTAAAATATAATAGTTATGTGCAAGAGTGTTTTCAATGGATAAGAAGAGATTAGTTAACTATTTACAAGAAATTCGTCTGTTGAGAAAAGTGTGGAAGCTGCAGAAGATTCTATTTTATATATATATTTATGCCAATGTATTATTATTATTATTATTATTATTATTATCACCTCGTCTTACTACCCGTTCGGGTGATACGCCCGTACGCTAATGTGTAATGGTAGGGTGATTGTGAGATGAAATGGAGGACCTACAGTTTAACGTGGGATCCGAACCACGGTGGAGGCCTGGCATTCCCCACATTCACAAGATGTCTTGTCAGAGGTGAAGGAAGGGTTTGGTAATCAGATAAATCTGTGCCGGGACCGAGGATTGAACCCCGGACCCCCAGCATATGCCAATGTAAAACTTTGATCAGTAATTTTACAGATTGTTCAACGATATTTGTTCCTGCGTAACTAGATGAGTTTGGTTTTGAATTGTTCACTATAGCAAAGTTGTTTAATGATCTTGAATTTTATATAATTAGATTCCCCATATTTTTTATGAGTAAAAATGTAGTGATTTCCAAGTTTATTGGAAAGACAAAAATTCACCTAAAAGGTACCGTTATTAAGTTTCGTCCCTGGAGAGTGTCATTAAAATAGGGTATTGTGCTGGACAATACCGCATGGTGGGCCTATACATACCTATAGCCAAAAGTTAAGAAAAAACAACAAATTAGTGAGAAATACTCATTGGCCATGATGATGATGATTTTATAAAGTTAAGCCTTTTACAAACCAACCTCCCAGCTACAACATTAAGATACAGTAACTTATACATATTTGTTCCATATTGGACTATATTTCAAATTGTATTAATTTATTTTAATAAATCGGGCACACAATCATCCCAGAATAATGGAACTATTTCGGAGTGTCCACGACTATTTTGGACGAATGGTCAACTAATTTAAAAAACCTACAAGTGATCTAATTAATTTAATCAAATGGTCTTAGTAAAATAAAACAGTTGGATTGGCGACCAAGACAAAAGATGTTAAACAAAATATGTGTAAGAATAATATATGAAACAAATGCTCTTAATGATGGTTTACAAATCATAGGCCTACCAACTAAACTTGAGGCCCTCGTTAGACCCAAAGAGAAGGCCATAGCCTGTTATGATACTTAGAACCATGTCTTACTACCCGTTCGGGTTACACACTTAGGCTGTATCCGAATAGTCTACCGTCACGCTCCGTCGACCCTTGACGTTCACTCAATAGTTACATTAGCAATCATGTGATCAAGTGAAGATTCTTCTGAATAGTCACGAAGTGTGCTAAAGCACCCTTTACATGCCTTTGAATTCAAGGGCGACAGCAAGTTACCCTAGACACGCCGTCATTGCTGTGTTTGATCGGCAATTGTTCAATTTTTAGTTTTCTAGAGAGAGAGCTTGTAGAGTAATGTTATCTCTGAATGCGTACGTTAAATATACTGGTTGCTTTGTAGTGTTGTAGAATTGTTTTGTATAGTGTTGTGTTGGATAATTTGTCATGTGCAGTGAAAATAAGTCACCACAAATCTGTAGGCTGTCTACGCTAATTGAGGCTGATAGATGGGGTTTAAAATAGTTTCTAAGATCACTGGTAGGAAGCAGCACTGCAGAATCAAGGGTGTGAAAAGGATATTTTGCTGTTAGAATTGTCCATTGCAGTCTTCGATCTCAAGTGTGTGCTAAGTGTAAAGTCATAATGTCTGCATCAAGTCAAGTGTACTTGACTATTCAGATACAGCCTTGAAGTACTAATTACGCTAAAGGCTTAGAAATTGGGAAGGTTGAATTGAGGAAGTGAACTTGCATCTGAGTGGAGGAAGATTGGAAAATCATTTAGGAAAAACCATCCCAGTTCACCCGAGCGAGATTCGAACCTTGATCTCCCAGTCTTCAGCAGTCTAGCTCAACACGAAACTTGCGCATTAGAGTAACTATGCCACTAAGAAGGATCATAGCCTATTATAATTTGTGTCTCTAAACAAAAACCTTATTTATTTCAAAAGTGGTATAAAATTTGTACATATACCTAACACCTTTGCTTGCATCAGATTTCTGGCAAAGATGAATCCTCAATTCTTTAACTTTAGAACCAATTTTCAGTGCATTTCTTGCGGCCATGTTTATAGAATACAGCTTAACCAACTGAGTATGGAAAAACCCCTTCATTAAAAGATAAGTATACCTTTTGAATGCGCTACTGTGTAAACAAGTTTCTTCGAAAATTCTCATGGCTGGTTTTCTAAATTTCCCTCGTCTTATATTATTTACCCATTTATCAAAGGGCAGGTTGTTAAACATGCACAATTTCATGTCAATGGTGGCGTAAACTGTTTTGGTCTTGTAGACCATACAACAAACGAAAATGGTAAATATATATTTATCTACATGAGTATATATTTTTCTTGATTTAATCTGAGTTTTAATTAATCGTATGATGTATTTCGCATCATATAAAAAATATTTTCGAGTCCGCCTAATATTTTTCTTTGCCTGTGTTTATTTTTACAGCATAAGTTGAAGTCATCACAGAGAGACAAGGTCAAGAAATTCATTGCATTCACCCAAACAGGAGAAAACACGGCTATTTTCTGTCTAACGCAGAACGACTGGAAATTAGACTTGGCGTCGGACAATTATTTTCAAAATCCTGATGTTTACTTCAGGGAACCTAAGATATCTGTCGACAAAAAGAAATTGGAACAACTTTTCTCTAGATATAAAGGTGTTTGTTCTTGCTTTGCCGTTTTAGTAAATACCATATCCCCTGTGTGTGTATAACATAGTTCAAACAACAATGTCAGAGTGATATATTTTCATATGTCATCTCCAAGGACTACTCAAGAGGGCCTTTAAAAGTTGAAATGATTAAACAAACCTCTATCCACCGAGTAAAAAATAAATTAGTATCACTGGCAGTGAGATATAATAATGCCAACTGTTAAAATTATGAAAATGGTCCATCTTTCTATAGTCATGATGGTAACCTGGCGGTCTAGGAGTAAGGTGTCAGACTTCTATGCTGGCGGCCGGGGTTCAATCCTCGGTCCCGGCACAGATTTATCTGATTGCCAAACCCTTCCTTCACCTCTGACAAGACGTGTATTAATCACAACTTGTGAATGTGGGGAATGCCAGGCCTCCACCGTGGTTCGGATCCCACGTTAAACTGTAGGTCCTCCAATTCATCTCACAATCACCCCACCATTACACATTAGCGGAAGTGCGTATAACCTGAACGGGTAGTAAGACGCGGTGCTAATAATGATGATGAATGATATAGTCATGACAACTTATTAACATAAGTAGGCTCTAGACCAGAGTTGGAGAATCTTCTGACAATGTAAGGCCGAATATCACGTCACAGATTACTCTTAAGACAGCACACTTCATGTACAGTAGAAATTTTCAATGTATGATGGTGCACCAACTATAGATAGATATATCAATAAGAGTGGTTGATTTTTTAATATTAGGCTATGCTTTGAAAATAATGATTTTTCTATTTTAGATAATTAATATACACCCCGTTTATGAATGTGTAGTTTATAAACGAAGATACCTACATGATTGACTAAATATGTGAAAAGGCCGCACCAAACGGCTCACAAAGCTGCAGGTTTCCCCTTTTTGAACTAAAATACTGTAAAGTAATGAATTCACAGTAATGTACAGTGAGAATTTGGTTGAGACCTTTACATAGTCGAGCATGTATCTCCTTGCTTGAAAGTTGTTTTTATTTTTGGTAGATCCGTTGGAGCAAGACAAGATGACGGCGGAAGGGATAATGAGGTTCCTCGACGACTTGAGTCTTGGCCCCGAATCAAAGCTCGTGCTCATCATGGCCTGGAAGTTTCGAGCAGCGATGCAGTGCGAGTTTACCAGAGAAGAGTTTATGAACGGAATGACTGAGCTTGGGTCAGTAGAAGGTGCTCTTAGCCAGTCCTTTTTGCTTCGGTGGCCTCATGGTCTAAGGCGTCACGCTTGCAATTGACTAGACTGCCGGTGAAAGGAAGATCAGGGTTCACATCCCGATTGGGTGTTCCAAGGGTGGTTTTTCAAAAATGGTTTTCTGCTCTTCTTTCACACAAATGCGAGTACATTTTCTCTAAATTTGACCTTACTCATCCTTATCTCATTGGTACACTAGTGGTAAGGTGCTGCTCTTAAAAAAAATATACTTTCACACCAGATGAAACAAAATATGCAACTCACAACGCATGCAACATGACAGATGCACCATCAGTGATTGAACACTTGCTAACAAGTGATACACTTCAGAGCGAGAAGTGTGTGACATGTTATTGTACGCAGCATGATCTGAGTGTCACGTTGCTGTATGCAGCATGATCTGAGTGGCACGTTGCTGTATGCAGCATGAGCCAAGTGGCACGTTGCTGTATGCAGCATGATCTGAGTGGCACGTTGCTGTATGCAGCATGATTTGAGTGGCATGTTGCTGTATGCAGCACAAGCTGAGTGGCACATTGCTGTATGCAGCATGATCTGAGTAGCACGTTGCTGTATACAGCATGATTTGAGTGGCATGTTGCTGTATGCAGCACAAGCTGAGTGGCACGTTGCTGTATGCAGCATGATCTGAGTGGCACGTTGCTGTATGCAGCATGAGCCAAGTGGCACGTTGCTGTATGCAGCATGATTTGAGTGGCACATTGCTGTGTGCAGCACAAGCTGAGTGGCACGTTGCTGTATGCAGCATGATCTGAGTTGCACGTTGCTGTATGCAGCATGATTTGAATGGCACGTTGCTGTGTGCAGCACAAGCTGAGTGGCACGTTGCTGTATGCAGCATGATTTGAGTTGCACGTTGCTGCATGCAGCAGAGACACACGCATAATTTGTTTATCATCGTCGAGATTGTGTTGGGGGTTGTCCGTCTTTGGATTTTAAATATTTAGCCTAAGGTAGAGGATTGTAACCCAACTCTTGTCTTGTCATGTCCTCAGTGTGGACAGCGTGGAGAAGTTGAAGGTAAGATTGCCGTCGTTGGAGATCGAATTGAAGGACCAGCTTCGGTTTAAGGATTTCTACCACTTCACATTCAACTACGCCAAGAACCCGGGTCAGAAAGGTCTCGACCTTGACATGGCCCTCGCCTATTGGAATATTGTCCTCCAGGGCAAGTTTCGTTTCCTGGATCTCTGGTGCAAGTTCTTGCAGGTAGGCGCACGAGTGTCCCAAGAGCGCTGAACACTCGTCCTTGTCTTACATAAGTTTCTGGACATTGTTGTTTCTCAATTAAAGGGAGGTATTATCTCCTAAGGCTGGGTTTATACCTGTTCATCGTGCGTAACTGTATAGAATAAACCTGCTTCAGCGGTCGAATGGTCTAAGTCGTAATGATAGCAATATACTGGACTGACGATGACGGGAAAGTCGGGGTTTTAATCCATATCGATTATACTGAGAGTGGTTTTCCTAATTGGTGGTCCACTCTCCCTCCACGCAAATGTGGGTACATTGCCTCTAAATTCAACCTTACTTATCCCAAACACAAAAACATAATTTATATATATATATATATGTATAACCTGAACGGGTGGTACGTAAGAGATAATGTTAAACACAAAGTAAAAAGTGTATAACTCATGACACACAACTATTAATAATAATAATAATAAAAATAATACAGCCCTTCTCAGTGAAACTTAATGATTAAACTTTGACTTAAATCGATTTTTTTTTTAAATTTCTAGAAGTTGGACCGGCAATTCTATTCTTCTAGATAAGTTCTTTAAAAATACTTTTAAGGGGGGAGTGTAAGGAACATAAACATGTCCAGGTCAGTTTTCTCGCAGGGCTGGAGAAAAATAAGTTTAAAATATATTACACTTATGTTATTTTGGCTTAGGGAAATACATTTCCTAAACTGTTGTTGTTTGTTCTGTCTTAGGACAGGTCCATTCCTTCTGTCAGTGAACTTAGACCGCCAATGCACCCTGTTCTCTGCCTCCTTCTTCAGCTCTCAGAATTTTCTTCTTCTCTTCAAGTCCTCCAATATTTGAATCCTCCTCCTTCCTAGGCTCCTCTTTTCCTCAACCTCGTCATCGTCATCATGCACAGCTTCCCGCCACCACCAAGCTCTGTCTCGAACATGAGCCTCACCGTTTATTCCGGTTCTCCTGCCGCGCTTTTCTTCCTTCATGTCGGCCCAATCCGCTCTCCGCATTTCCTTCATCCACCTGTCCCTGGGTCTTTCTCTTGGCCTCCTGTCCACCACCGCCATTTCGAGTATCCTCCTCTCGTCCATCCTCTTCACATGTCCATACCCCCCCAATCTCACCTCCTCTATCCTATCTTGAAGCGCTCCTCCTTCACTAATAGGCTTATTTAAAGTGTGTAGAAACATGCCTCGCGAAATAGCAATGTCTATAGTAGTTTGGGTGACCTGGTGGTCTAGGGGTAAGGTGTCAGACTTCTGTGCTGGGGGTCCGGGGTTCAGTCCTTGGTCTCGGCACAGATTTATCTGATTACCAAACCCTTCCTTCACCTCTGACAAGACATCTTGTGAATGTGAGGAATGCCAGGCCTCCACCGTGGTTCGGATTCCACGTTAAACTGTAGGTCCTCCATTTCATCTCACAATCACCCTACCATTACACATTAGTGTAAGTGTGTATAACCCGAACGGGTAGTAAGACGTGGTGCTAATAATAATAATAATAATAATAATAATAATAATAATAATAATAATAATAATAATAATATAGTAATTTGCATATATAGATATATATAAAACAATATAAACACTCGCACTCATAATGATGTTTGTCCATAGGAACACCACAAACGCTCCATCCCAAAAGACACGTGGAACCTGCTCCTAGATTTTGCGATAATGATCAACGATGATATGAGTAATTACGACGAAGAGGGGGCGTGGCCGGTCCTTATCGACGATTTTGTGGAGTACGCGCAGCCCCTGGTGAACACGGAAACGCCGCACAGCACCCAGGTCTAGCGGCAGATCTCATAGACACCCAGCTGTGCGCCCGACCAAAAAAAAAAAAGTGACCATATTTCAAGATTTCTGTACACGTTACAACCTCTTGTAGATTTTTATAACGAGTTTAATTTCATCATTTTGTATTTTAAAATTATAATTGATATAAACAATGCTGGTTGACTTGAGTTACTGAAATCTGTATTTTGAATGTTCTAGACCTAATCATGGTTTCAATTAGGAGGGATAGCCAAAACACTTAACCTAATTTATGCTAAAGCACAACTTGTTTAGATAAGAATACTAATAGGCACATTTTTAAAGACAAGTTTTCACTATCACGGGCAGTTTTTTCAGGTTCAAAGAGTAAACTTGTATTTTGGTTGGGCCGCAAATTTAGGACTGCACTGTCAGGTGGCAGCACTTATATTAAATAGATAGATAGGAAAAGCAGTTTTTTTTCCATCACGGACTCCTACCACCTGTTAAATTACACACATATGTAGGCCTACTAATAACGCTAACGTGAAAGGAAGTTTAGCGGAAGCGTAGCTACATTTGCACATAGGTAAAGTGAAAAATTATTTAGGAAAAATCACCCTCAGTACATCCGACCAAGATTCGAACCCAGATCTTGTCATCGTCAATCTATTCTATGTGGCCACTGAAGTGGATTACCAAGCCAAACCAACGGTATATATTATATTATTAATGTGGCATTCAAATTGTTAAAAGAAATTAGTAAGTGTGCTGTAGGAAGGAGCAGAATTACCTAACGTTGAGGTTAGGGGCCTCTCTGGATTTGGTGAAAATCAACGGGCCATTTCCCATATCCTTATTTGTGAAGGGTCGCAGATTTTTATGTTGAGCAGTTTTAGCACCTCACTTGTAGAACACCGAGTCTAGAGTTTTTATTTATTTTTGTGGGAGACCAAATTGAGCTTTGCACTGATGGTTTCTCTAGAACCCGTTCATTTCCTCTATATTAAACCTTCCCAATTCCTAACCTATGAGCGTAATTAGTATCTAAGCGTCTAACCCGAGTGGGTGGAAAGGCGTGGTGCTAAAAATTATTATTATATTATTATTTCTGTAGAGGCTGTATGTGATAGTGAGACTGCTACCTTTAAAAATGTGTTTTTTGTGTCTGTTAAGTTTAACCAAACAGTTACTACTCACATCTGACATCTTAGCTCAGTCGGTAGCGTGACTTCTTAACGAGCTAAAGGTCCCGGGTTCGATTTCCGGCATGGCCGAAAATTTATCATTGGTGAAATGTGTGTTTATACCCTTTCACAGTGAACTAACGGCCGGGGGACTGGATGTTGTGCCTGTCTTAGTCTCAAGTTATATTATAAGGTGTATGAAGCTACGACAGGCTGGAAATAGTGAATGGATGTAATGTTTATATTCATGGATCACCCAGATGAATGTACTGGCTATACCTCCTTATTCAAACCACGAGGTCTATATTATAAGTTTACTAAGATTCATTTAAATATGTCTCACCTGGTGCCCGATTTAAACCCGCAAACTTGTTCTTTCTCTAGCCAATACTCTACCACTGAGCTAACCAAGTTGTCTGTGTCCAGGCTCTTACGTAACTCGTGTTTTAAGGTGAAAGTCATCGATGGATGTGTGGGATTATTGGCTACTTCAATATGACCCTGGGCGGAGGACGAACCTGGATAGTTCACTGGTGGAGCATTGGCTCACCAAGACAAAGGGTGTGGGTTTGATTAATTGTATCCAGTTATAACTTTTAATATGTTGATTTGCACATGTCATGTGACATTTTGAAAATATAAAAAAGTAAAATAATGATTCATTGCTTTATTAAGTAATGCTACCTACAATTTTTCAACGTTAGGCATGCAAACTTTTAAACAACTTTTCAAGGCTTACCTGGTTCCTAGTCTTTTAATAATTTATTTTTGTCAAAATTATATATTTTGAATGTTTTATAAATTGCAATGTCTACAAAACATCTTTATCTTGGGCTAGTAGCAAATAGTATTTGAAATTTTACTCGCTACTTACTAAAATGGGAAATTAAAAATAACAACATAAGATTAACTAAAATAAAATAAATAAAAATGGTAAATTAAATTAATGTTCTTGAATGTTTTGATCTGGCTATATTTCTATAATGTTTGTCATGTCAAGCTACACATATTTTCTACAGGCCACAAATGATATGTGTGTTATTTTTCTATTTAAAAAAATATATAATGTACCATCTATTATCTTATGTTATGTAGTGAACTACTAAAATAATTATTTATTTATTCATGGTTTCAATCTAGTCTAAAACAGAAATCTTGGAAGACGCATGGCCTCAAACGACGTTGCACATTGTACCTAAGTGACTGGAGAAATCAGTGAAGTGAACACATTGTTTTGTGATAAAACAAAAAAAAAACAACGAAGTGCTAATTCGTGTGAAACTTTTAAACGTACTTAACTACAACACATTGTAAAAATAACTTTATCCATAATATTGTTATTGTTTTTAGTTGGAAGAAGCATTTGAAACAAGTTAAATGAATGGTTTAGATGAAGGACAAGTGTAGAAAAAAATATTTACAAAAATGATTGAAGCGTTAAATATTATTTCAAGTTCAACATCCCTAAAATACTTCCTCCACACACATTCAGGTTAAATTATGCTTGCTCAAGTAGTCTGCGAAAACATTTTTAAAAGTGTAAAAATTGTCGCAAGAGCCTGTGTAATTATGCTTTGTTGTCGAATGCCATTAAATAAACTTTGTAAAAAAAAGTATGTAGCTTTGCTAACAATTTGGTTATTTTATTTATTTACATAGAAGTATTTCAAGAAATTCTTTATTGAGCAAATTGTGCTTTTATGTGTTTTACTTTTAGTTAACACTTTGAACCATTCCCATTTTTTGTTTTTTTTTGTTTAACATTCTGCTCAGTTTAAAATGATCATGATGAAAACTTTAGATACAATGATTCAACTTACAACATAATCACATCTAACTAAACCAATTGGTATATTTGACTTGGCCTCCTGCACTAAATTATTATATTATTATTTTCAGTATATTTTGTAATCTTCTCACTTTAAAATTCAGACCAGTTTACTACTAATACTAAAATACTTGGTGCGAAGAGAGAAATTAAATTTTCATCCAAGTGTTCTTAAACGTTATGAATAAATTCTTTTACCTTTTGACTTGTACATAAATTATATTTATATAAATAAAGTAATAATGTTTAATGTTTGTGACTTTCTGGATATTAATACTCAAGAAGAAGTTACTCGCCTTGTATCACGAAAACTTAATTCTCAAGTCACTCGTAATCTCGCACTTAGGATTATAGCGACTACATACACCCTTTACTATTTATAAAATCTCCTTGACAACTATTTAGCTACTCACTCAACACACAAAATATTAGTTCACAAAAATCACATCTGTTTAAGACTATATAGATAAGGATTTTGGTCTTACAATGAGAGACATTTCTTTTTTTTCCATGCACTTAATAGTGTTCTGTGAGAACTAAACTAATATCGAGTGATTGGGTTGCCATAAGGTGTTTACCTTACTCTACGATATTAGGCACTCAAAAGTTCATTGCCACACCTACAAAAGTACGCCACCTATCCTTATCTTGAGCTAGTTCTATCCAGTCCACCTCATTACACCCTATCCCGAGCTAGTTCTATCCAGTCTACCTCATTACACCCTCTCTTGTTCAGGTCCATTCTATTGCTATTCTCCCATCTGCGTCTAGGTCTCCCCGTTGATCTCTTCCCTTTGAGTTGGCCAGTCAATACCCAGAAAGCATATCTAGTTTATTTCATTCACGCTGCTGCATGTCCTGCCCACCATAACCTACTAGATTTGATTACTGTAACAATGTCTGATGTTGATTGGAGGGTATGTAACTTATCATGTAGCCTCCCCTATACTTTACATTAACTTCATCCCTTTCTGTACCAAATAGCTTTCCAAGTATTTTGTTTGTGAACACCCTAAATTTGTCCTCATCTTAGAAAGATATTTACTTGTCCAGTGACAGCACTGTAAGGTCTACACTGTTTTTGTTCTTTTACCAAGAAAACATTGTTTGGTTTGTCATTGTGTTTGTTCCTGTCACTTTTCAATTTATGAATTTATCTACCTCTAAAAAGGCGAAAAGAAGTTTTCCTAAATTATCTTTATGCTCATTATAACCGGTCTTTTCATCATCATCATCATCACCATTAACAGCTTCGGTGGCTGCTTGATTTAACGGGCTACTCTCGCAGTAGACTAGACTTGCAATGATGGGGAGATAGAGGTTCAGATCTCAGTTGGGTGTACAGACTTTTTTTTTCCCCTAAATGGTTTTCCTCTCTTCCTCCGCACAAATGTGGGTACACTTACTATAAATATAGCCACCCTAATCCTTAAAACCATTAGCTTAATTAATATGTAAGCTTATAACCGGAATTAGTAGCAAGACACGGTACTAAAAAAAAAGCTTCCATCCACTGGCTGGGTCTGTTTGGAACATAAGCCTCTCCAACCTATTCCTCCTCTCCACGACGACTTAGTCCTTTCCTCTCCCCTCCACGTTTCCTTCAGCCACCTGTCCCTTGATATTCCTCTTGGTCTCCTCACACGACTGTACCACCTTCTCTATCCTGTCTCCTCCTCGACTATCCTCTCACCCTCTCATTTCTCCTCACACGACTGTAACCACCTTCTCTATCCTGTCTCCTCCTCGACTATCCTCTCTATTCTTGTCACGTTTACAGTATTTCCGGTCTTCTAATGTTTGTTTAACATTTTAATAATTTTATTCAGTTGTGAGAGTGTTTAATTAAGATTTATAGCTAAACCCCAATTGGACTGAGTTATGCAATAGGAGACCAAGTGCCAATTTTTAAAAAGTGTTATTTAAATCCATATATAAAGCAAAAACACACTAAAACAATTAATTTTCTATATTTTTCTTTCAAATTAATACCATTAATGATTGGTAGCAGTGTCATAAGTACTTTTAAATTAGTGTTTTGTAAAACCTTTCATTTCTCAATTCAAGTCAACTGGCGCTTGGTCTACTATTGCATAACTCCATCCAATTTTCACATTAGAAAATACACTTTAGTGCGGCAAACGTTTTAACAATATCTGGCTATAATATCGTTACTATTATTTTTTATAGGTATTGATAATATCTATAAAAAGTGACAGCTATAGATCACACGACTTGATGTATGAATACATGATAGTAGATCTAGCAACTTTTCTCGGTGGTCAAATTAGGCCCTTCCTCTGAGAATTGGACTTGAGATAACAGTTCTTGTAATTTGTGAATATTCATCCGACTAAGGAGTATCTCTCGTAAACATATAACAAATCGGCATTGCCTGTGGCCAGGTCATTATAGTAGGATTCTTCCCATTTCCTTCCGCCATTCTTCATCTTTCACTTGCACACCATCTGTTATCTGCTCCTCCTATGTCTAGTCTTGTTCTACTCTCATGTACCCCCACTATTTCCTGTATAACTTCATTCCTAATCTTGTTTCTCCTCGTGACAGCTAACATGATCCTCAAAAACTCCATTCCCATGGCCTCCACATTCCTTGTCTCTCGTTTATTCAAAGTCCAAGTTTCTGCTCATACGTTGCTATTAGCATGAAGTATGTTCTTTATAACACTTTCTTACACTTCAAGGGCACTTCTCTTTTCCATAGGTCTCTTACACACCTGTAGAAATCACCTCCCTGCTGACATCGTCTCACTATATATTCTCTGCTGCCCCCTCTTGCCTCGATCACACTACCAAGATACTTTATTCTCTTTGCTTCTTTCAAATCTACTCCATCCAGTTCTATCACCTTCCTTGGCCTTGTTCTCTGCCTTGTCTTATTAACTATCATCATTTGAATATTTGATCTGCGAACATAACCTTTTAAAATAGATTTTTTTTTCGAAGCAAATTCAAAGTTTTCAAATCTGTGCACACCCATAGTCGGTGATATACAATATTCCTCCACGTAAATGTGGGTATACTTCCGCTAAATTCAACCTTCCTCAGTCATGACTCTTTGACGTAATTAGTAAATTCGCAGACACGGTGCTAAATATATATATACACACATATACACACGCGCGCGCATCGACAGAAAGAGAAAACCAAAACTAAACACTGATTTTGATAGAATGTCTGTTCTGAATGCTCTTTTTACCTACTGAAATCATACAAGATAAAAGGATTCTGGTAGGGAAAAAGACATTTCTGAACAAACTTCCTACACAACTCAATCTATACATTGTTTACATCATAACATTCATTCAAAATTTTAGTAAATATTAATCTTAATACAAACTCATTTGTTTGTAACTTATACATTTATCTCAATGACAAACTTTAAATAGAAGTCAAAAGAGAAATGATGTCATAGTTCTGTTGTGATATTTCTGTTTATTGGCAGCTAGTTATTTTTAAGATTGTTTACAATTGAACACTTGATAATTATTTTTATTTTTAAATGTTTTGACTCCTTTTTTTTTAGTAGAAACTATGGTAGTTTTTTCAAAAACTGGGTTTCACAGTTAGATTTTTCTTTTCTGTCCTGTATAAAACCTTGTACATATTTTGTAAATACCACCTGCCCATTTTTTCTACAAAAAATAAATCTTGCTAGGTTATGTTTTCTCTAAAATAACGTGTACCTTCTACTATAAGAAATTAATAAACAAAAGCAATTTCCACATTGATATTATGTGATATTTTATGCAGCACACCTTCCAGCATGATTTCCAAAGTACCTGGTCATCGAAGTAATGCCTTAAGAATGTAAAACTATTTTTTTTTCCCCCCTATCAAGTATCGAGTAGTTTGTTTTCCTCTCAGTCTACCCTGCGGCCATTTCGCCTGCCTCGTAGCGCTTGAAGTACAGGAAGCTGAGCTCAAAGCACTCCGGCCTGGAACCGTAATAGTTCCTCAACACGTTGTTGTACCAGACGCAGAGTTGCTCAAGTCGAGCTCCAGGGACTTGGGCGACCATAGCCCCATGGTTCAGGTGCTGGTGAGAGTCCACTAATGTCACCTGTGGTTACGAGGCAAAACAAAATGGCAGGGTTGGAGAATATTACAAACAGCAATTATTTGAAAAGTTGATTGGTTTCGGTGTTCGAATGGTATAAGGCAATAGTAGTCAACATGGGATTCATATACCCCCTGGGGTACACAAAGTCTTTTTGTTTAGACCCGCCTCGATGGCGTAGTTGGCTAACACGCTGGTCGTGTTGAGCTCTACTGCTGAGGACGGGGAGATCGAGGATCGAATCTCGGTCGGGTGAACTGAGGGTGGTTTTTCCTAAATGGTTTTCCACTCTCCTTCCACGCAAATGCGGGTTCACTTCCTCTAACTCGACCTTCCCAATTCCTAATCCATTAGAGTAATCAGTACTTAAAGCGTATAACCCGAACGGGTAGTAAGACGCGGTGCTAAATATTATTATTATTATTTTTGTTTAGCACCGCATCATATCACCTGTTCAGGTTACATGCACATGTACTAATTACACTAATGGGTTAGGGATGAGGAAAGTTGAATTTAAAGTAAGTGTGCCCGCGTTTGCATGAAGAGTAGAAAACCATCCTCAGTTCACCTAACTGGGATTTGAACCCCAATCTCCCCGTCATCGTCAGTCTTAGCTTATCATGAGAGCCATACCTTAGATCAAGCGGCCATCAGACCAGGTTGAAGTTGTCTTAAAGGGTACAATGTATACATATATTTATTTAATAATAAACACCGAGTAATCAGGGCCAGAGTAAAACGAGGGAAAGGGGCTGGACTGCCTATGACAGACCAGGGTTCGAATCGTGGTCGGGTGTATTGTCTGTTTTTCCTGAATGGTTTCCATTTTCTCTCTCTCTCTAATGCAAATATGGGAACATTTCCTCTAAACACACTAGCTTAATTAGTACATATGGGTATGACCCTAATGGGTAGCAAGGTTACAAAAATATGTGTATTTGAAACATTACCCAACTCCAAATATATTTCGTACTACCTGTCCTGGCTTTCCAAGTAAGTTCCCTGAGAGGGAAGAGGTGATGAAGTCATAATTTAAATAAAATGAACCTCTACATAAATGGAGGAAGTGTAGGTAGATCTGAGCCCCGGCCTTACCGCCTCTGTTAAACCAAACCAAACAAGACCGATGGGCACACAGTTGTAGGTAGTAATAAATAATCAAAATACCTTTTCGTTTTCATAAACATTTGACGCTTTTTAAAAAATTTATATATATATATAAAATTACACTTTGACACGGGAATCAAACCCAGGACTTTTGGCTTGGTACGCCAATGCTCTCACCCCTGAGCTATCCAGGAGTCGTCCTGTGCCTTAGGTCATTCCTCACCTATATTTTAGGGCAGAGTCTATAATGGACGTGTGGAACTCATCAGCTAAATGTGAGTGACCCATTAAGATCACGAGTTTTCAGATGACGCAGCCCGGGAGAACTTTATACTAACACTAGTACAATTACAACTGTATGAATGCGCATATTATTATTATTATTATTAACACCGCGCCTTACTACCCGTTCGGGTTGTACGCACTTACGCTAACGTGTAATGGTAGGGTGATTGTGAGATGAAATGGAGGACCTACAGTTTAAACGTGGAATCTGAACCACGGTGGAGGCCTGGCATTCCCCACATTAATGCGCATATCATGATGAAATGAATAGCAATGCTATTATATTTGATAATTAGGGTTATAGCCACATCGATTCCTGGATAGCTCAGTGGTTAGGGTATTGTCGCACTAGGTCAAAGGTCACTGGTCCGATTCCCATGTCCAGGTGTCATTATTCAATTTAAAGAATATGATATCTAAACGCAGTTATAACCGTAATAGCTTTGTTATTTAATCCATCGTGTAATGTTTAGTTTATTTGAAATATGCATCCAGATCCTTCAAAACTCTCTCTGAATACACAAGAAACAATAACGTCGTTACCTTCTCCATATCTTTCTGGAAAATGAAGAGAACGGAGCGGTTATCAGCGATGAGGACAACATACAGGTCGGAACCTCTCCGAGGGGGAGGGTTTTGATGCCATTCCGCGAGTGTCTCGGTCATCTGTTCATACAGGGACTCCTCCAGGGCCAGTAAATAGACCAAACTTTTCTGCACACAAAGATACCCCACATCGTATCGTGTCTAGAGCTTCTAGGATGATACTAGATCCTATTAGCCTAAATATTTCTCGTGATACTATACCTTACTAACCTAAATACTTCGATGAAAGCCTTATTCCACTTTTTGAGCCGTTTCTTTATTTTATTACGACTGCATATGTATGGAATGCCTTTTAAATAATATTAACTGGTAACTAATAATAAAATAAAAATGTGTGTCCAATATTTATTTTATTTGTGTGGCAATCAAACAATCCTCATATTTACATTAATTTGGAGGGAATATACTCAATAGTTAGCTGTTACGAGGAGAAACAAGATTAGGAATAAAGTTATCCGGGAAAGAGTAGTACAGGGAGTACATGAGATAGTAGAGGAAGCAAGACTGAGATGGTATGGACATGTAATGAGGATGTTGGAGTACATGAGATAGTAAGAGGAAGCAAGACTGAGATGGTATGGCCTATGTAGGAAAAATACCACAAAGGAGGCCAATAAAGAGATGGGAGGAGCAGATAACAGAAAGTATTCAAGTTTTTTTTTTGTTACTGTATGTCACATTTGACCAGGAGGGTCTTTGACATCCAGGTTTGGTCGCCTTAAGTGTAGACTATTAGGCGCTCCGGTGGCACAGAGCGTTGCGTTACCCAGGGTACACCTAGGGAGGTTGTCTACACGTTGTACACGCAATGAGATGATAGTTTACATGATGTCGTGAAGCTGGAGTAAGACTTAATCTAACTTAAGCCTATTTAACCAAACTCTGGTGACCAATGGGATTATACCCCTAAAGGGAAAAATACCAAAGGTACAAGACGGGAATCAAATCCGGTACCTCTAGGCTCGTAGCCAGGTCTACCGACCCCTACACTATGGGGCCGGTTAGTGTGCAAGTGAGAGGAGAGTAATGGAAGCAATTAAAGGAGGAAGAATGGTGGAAGGATAGAGGAAGATGGAGGCGTATTGCTAAACTGACCTGGCCACGCAAGAAACAGTTGATAATGATGATACTCGATAGTATAATACCATTTAGAAAAAAGAACTATCCTCAGTGCACATGGCCAGGATACAAACACCAACCATCCACCACCGGCAAAACAGACCGTCTAAGGATCGACTCGACTACTGATTATGGGGAGATTGCTGTTCAATCCCGGTCGGGTGTACGGAGGGCGTTTATCCCTTAAGGGTTTCCCACTATCCTTCTCCATGCAAATGTAGGTACACTAACTCTAAATTCAACATTCTTAATCCCTAATCCATTAGCATAATTAGTACATTCGCATGTAATATGAATAGGTTGTAAGACGTGGTGCTAAAACACATTTATGCTAAGCGTGATAGCTTTGAATAAATGCATCCACATTCGCAGGAAGAAAGTTTGGGTGGATTAAAATGAAACTAAAACAGAAAACTAAGCAAAGCACCTGGGTGGGACTAAAACTCCATACCAACATAGACAGAATGCAGTGCGGGTCTCGGAATATCGATTGACAATCAGCGAGCAAGATTTGTTCGACCAAATAGCCTCAATCGGAGATGTTAACGAAGCTCACCCATTCACAAATGAACCTCATACTGGATCCGGCAGCTGTAATGGCTTCAGGCACAGTCATGTTGACGTGACGCAGCTTGCCATGACGCAGCAACCACTCGTGGATCTCGTTACCTGCCATAGTGTCAGTGCATGTACAAGTGTGTTGCTCAATGCAAATAAATCAACATTTAAATGAGACAAATTATAAATTTATATAGGAATGACCCTTACCCTGATGAGGTCTTTATCATATAATGTCTCACAGCACAGATAACACCTAACTTAGGTAGGTAATACAGTTCGAACCAGACGTCTTAAGAGCCCGTCTCACCCCACAGATAACACCTAACTATAGGTAGGTAATACAGCTGGAACCAGACGTCTTAAGAGCTCGTCTCACTCCACAGATAACACCTGACTTAGGTAGGTAATACAGCTAGGACCAGACATCTTAAGAGCCCGTCTCACCCCACAGATAACACCTGACTTAGGTAGGTAATACAGCTAGAACCAGACGTCTTAAGAGCCCGTATAACTCCACAGATAACACCTAACTTAGGTAGGTAATATAGCTCAAAACAGATGTAGCATTGTGGTGTGGTTTTCTGTATTCTGAATTAGAAATCAGTTGAACCGAGACCAGTGAAACTGTTATACTATATTCGTAAAGGATATAACAGAGTTTAAAAATGTTTAAAATGAAAAAGAACTACAAAGCTGATCCAGACTTTGTTTTTGTCAAGTAAAGAATGCTCAGAAACACACTTTAATACTTTTCTAGTCCATGCATAATCTTGTATAGAATAGCATGGTTAAACAAAACATGAGCTCTTAAAATTACATCCAGTTATGGTTAATGGTTCACACCAACTCATTTTATTTAAACTTGTGACCAGTAATAGTTTTTTTTAATGTTTATTCACTCGCTTGAAGATTATTTCATATTTTTAGATCACAATTGTTTAGTTGTGAGTTTATCGTATCACTGCTGCTTTCAAGACAAGTAAATATCTAATTTCGACCTTGCCGGGATTTAAACCATTCCCCGAGAGGTGACCCTCAGGGATTTACGCAGAAAAAGATAAATTAAGAGGGGTACTTAAATTTTAAAACTCTCCTCAAGAATACTTCCTAAGCACCCTTCGACAAATTCAAACTAAAATACATTTTTGGGAGGTTTGTATCAGCGTTCTCGCAAGACGCCTCACAGAAACTGGATCATATAAGCAAGAGCGTTGTTAGAGGGGGACCCATGCCCCCTCCCCCCCTAAATGGGAGATTCTTAGTTACCCTTAAACAACTAATCGTTACTCACTTCGGTGACCGTGTGGTCTAACGTTCTACTCTCGTGTTAGACTAGAATGCCGAAGACAGAGAGCTCGGGGTTCGATTCCAGTCGGGTGCACTGAGGGTGGTTTTCCCTAAATGGTCTCCACCTTCCTGCCACGCAAATGCGGGTGCACTTCCTCTCGATTAAACCATTAGTGTAATTAGTACATAAGAGTATGACCCAAATGGGTGGTAAGACGCAGTTCTAAGAAAAAATAGCTAATCAGCTGATTGATTCTCAGATAAATGAAAATTTATATTTGAAGCAATGAATAAATGATTCGGCAACTTTAAAAACTGACTTTTATAAATAATTTTGTTATGGTTTTTATTAATTTGGAACAAATTTATTTTATATTTTCTAATTTAAAGTAGAAAATAGTTTTCCTCTGTCCTACCAACAGTTAGCGACAGCTTTGTTCATAAGATAAAATGAAAATGGAGGTTGTCTCTTTTAAAAGTTACCTTCGATAATGCTCTCTGCTAATGCGACCACAAACCGCTGGTTGATTGGTTCCTCCTCACGTGGAAGGATCTGGATGTCTCCTTGGTAGCACTTCTGTGATATGAGCAGCACTATAAGTGTACACGCGTTACTCCCTGCAAAAAACCTCTTTCTCAAACAACATATTTGTCTTAAGGACAGTGTTTATTAAAGTGCGGTCCACTTGATCCCATAGAGTTTAGTAATAATAATGAATTAAATAACGTTTTATTACATATAATATAAACATTTGAAATGCAAGTCACTAAATATGAAATAGTATCCTGAACGCAGACAGTTAAATATTATTATTATTATTATTAGCACCGCGTCTTACTACCCGTTCGGGTTATACACACTTACGCTAATGTGTGATGGTAGGGTGATTGTGAGATGAAATGGAGGACCTACAGTTTAACGTGGGATCCGAACCACGGTGGAGGCCTGGCATTCCACACATTCACAAGTTGTGATTAATACACGTCTTGTCAGAGGTGAAGGAAGGGTTTGGCAATCAGATAAATCTGTGCCGGGACCGAGGATTGAACCCCGCACCCCCAGCATAGAAGTCTGACACCTTACCCCTAGACCGCCAGTTAAATAGAAAAGTATAACAGTACCAAGTCTTAAATCAACAAATCTGAACAATTACTTATCAAAATTTATAAGGTTTAGGCTGTTAAAAATAATCAAAAAACTATTATTTACTAATTCAATGTAATTATTATGCTTTCAACATTTAATCCAATAGACTAATTCTTGCCCTAAGATAGAATTGCCTATTATTTTTCCTGCATAATTTTCATGGTCCCCTATATCCCCTCTAGTGCCGGCGGTCCCCAGCGCACAATTTGAACTGACTGATTATATCGGCACACAAATTATACAACTAATTTAAATCTAAAACAGACACAACAACCAGCCCCGTCATTAAGCTATCATTGTGAAAGGGTAGAATCCACATTTCCCCAATGATACATTTTTCGGTCATGCCAGGAATCGAACTTGGGACCCTTAACTCGGTAGACAAATACGATACCGACTGATTTAAGGTGCCAAACCCCAGTGCACATAATTTCCATTTGGTGACCCTTCATCACCGAAACGACAGTAAGAAGAGATAACGGACCACTTTGTTACAAGACCAAATCACTTTATGATACTAGTTTTTAATGCTTCTGTTGATCTGTTTCAGTTCAAAAGTTTTCTCGCTTGGATGGCCACATGGTCTAAGGCACTATTCTCGCAGTAGACTATACTGCCGATGACCAGGAGACGAAGGTTTGAATCTCGATTAGATGTTGAGGTTGTTTTTTTTTCCAAAATTGTTTTCCACTCTCCCTCCACACAAATGCAGGTACACTTCCTACAAATATAATCTTCATAATCCCTAAAAACCATTAGCGTGATTAATACATAAGTGTACAGCCCAAACAGGTAGACAGAGGCGATGCTAAAATAAAAAAGTTCTAAGGTTGTTTTTTTTTGTCCCAGCACCTTTAAAACCAGTTTCGATCAAGCACAAATGTATTGAGGAGGAGGAAGTTTGAATTTAGGGAAAGTATATCCACAATCGCATGGATGGAGAGTGGAAAACCATTTAGGAAAGCTGAATCTCAGTACACCCGAGGATTTGAACCTTGATCATCCATCGGTGACAGTCCAAGTTTATGTGTGACGTCTTAAACCATGCGGCCACCAAAGTGGGTCTTGGGTCATTTGTTCTATTTAACCCAAGTGGTACCCCAAAATGTATTTCTATTTTTTAAGGTAGAGTTAAAGTCTGCATTTGATCAGGTTTTGTCTTGAAATGGCTCATTTGAAGCTTAAAATTGTGTGGGAGATTTGAGAAATTGTCATTTTTTGGAGATTAAAAAGTGATTATTTTGCGTATTGCTATGCAACACAAGTACCAGTAAGTGTTCATGCTTACTTCATACATGAATGTAGTGTGTGTTAGTTAATTCTTAAGTAATTTTTTATCAATCGCCACTTTAATAAAACCTAATTTTTATAACAAATGTAATTTAAACGCATAAATTATCATCCATGGTTTAAATGAAGTATAGTTAAGTACTTCATGCATGGATTAAGACCATACTTATCTATACCCTGATTTTGGTTGGAAGAACAGTAGAAACAATTCAAACATATTTCTTTGTGGCAAACGCCCATAACATTTTACCATATTATTATTATTATTATTAGCACCGTGTCTTACTACCCGTTCGGGTTTTACGCTTTCAGTACTAATTACTCTAATGGATTAGGAATTGGGGAAGGTTGAGTTAGAGGAAGTGAACCCGAATTTGCGTGGAGGGAGAGTGGAAAACCATTTAGGAAAAACCACCCCCAGTTCACCCGACCGAGATTCGAACCTCGATCTCCCCGTCCTCGGCAGTCGAGCTCAACACGACAAGCGCGTTAGCCAACTACGCCACCGAGGCGGGTCATGACAGATAAATGACCAACTGTTGGAGCAATAGTTCGAATGAGGGGTGATTGTACGTAAGGGAGGGGAGTGAGCATAAATGGTTCAGGAACTATGAGTGTATTTTACACATGATAGCATTCAAGGGTAAGCCTCAAGGCCGTAGCCAGGGGGGGGTTTTGGGGGTTCAAACCCCCCGCGAAATTTTATGAACAAAATATATATAGCTTTATTTATGGTTCAAATGATATAAAAATTAAAATACAAATACAAATTAGGCGGCTATGTTATTATAAAAAGCACTTCAAAGAGCTTCTAGAGGTGTTAAATATTTAGAAATTTTCCTAGCGTTCGGCATTTTGGGGGTTATTTTACTATAAAAAAACCTCACAGAGCTTCAAAAAATGTTTAATATTTAGAAAATTTCCTACCCTTCGGCAGCTAGGGGGTTATTTTACCATAAAAAAAGTCTTCAGAGAGCTTCTAGAACCGTTTGTCATTTATAATGTTTTTTATCTTCCAGCAATTGGGGGATGTGCTCACCAAACCCCCCCTGAAATTATTGGCTGGCTACGGCCTTGGTAAGCCTTATGTGTAAATTCGACAGGCCACTGTATTCTGAGACAAATTAACACATTTAACACAGTGTCCAAATGATATTTGAACCAATGGGCGTATAGTATTTGGTTCATGAGCCTCAGCGCTTGGCTATCAGTAGGAACAAGTAGCTAGGGCGTGTAATTCCCAGACCTGTGGTCCTGTCCCCTAAACGGGACTGGGAAAAGTCCCGCGGGAACCACCAGATGCAGAGATCCCCCCTTTTCTCGACCACAATGTCTGGCAAACATGTCGAAGTCATGCCTGCAGGTCGATCACCTGGTGAGGGACCCATATAACTCTTGTCAAATTTTGATGTTTAGCCATTTTAGGAGAACAAATAAAATTGAGTATCCATAGATTTATCAACAATTAAATGCTAATTAATGAATTGTTGGGTAATAACTAAAATACAAGAATAACTTGGAAATAAATCTGTGTTCAGGTTAAATAATATTTGTATTTTACTCAGATGGAAAGTTAAGCACAAATCATGACTGAGTGAACATAATATATCTGTCAATGACACTCAATCTGTTGGGATAATAATTTTCTCAAGGTCAAGCCCAACTTTATACTTACCCCTTATCTGTATGCAAATAGTTTTAAATTTAAATGATCTACAAATACTTTTTAAGCTTACAATAAATTGACGTTTGTATGGTTTTAAATAGAATAGAAAATTTTTGCAAAGATTTTGCTGAAAATATTTATCCACTTTTATTCTGACAAATAGTAAATTTGAGTTCCCTTTGCATGATTGCTCGATTCATTCTGGTGGATATCTATATAACACCTGAATCAAGAGGGTCTAGGTTCCGTTCCTGGAGTACCCAAAATAATTATTACTGTGACGTAGAGACTGTTCATTTTAACTTGTCAATTAAAAAATCAATAAAAATGGTGATTGTTTTAATAAAATGAAGGGGCCATAAGTATTTAAAGCAACCATCATAAGTACTATCAATGATCAGATTTTGAAAAAATTAACAAATCCTGTCAAAAAGGAAGGGGTAGGACATGTAAGACGTGTCTAAATGTTGTATATGAATGTGTGAAAAAGAGAAACATTAAGAGTTTTAATAATAAAAGATCACGTATGACTCTGTGTATGGATGTTGTTGAAGAGAAGGAAGTATTCAAGGACAGGGAAGTGTGAAGGAAGTTAGTGAGGATGGATTAAGTACGGAGCTGTTTCTTGCCTACAGTATGATTAGGTCTCAAAATTTGATTTTCTTTATATAAAAAAGCCCAATGACTTCATTAGCATCATGCCTGTATGGTCCAGTATAACAGAGGTTGGCAATCATTTTGAGACCCGATCTCTACTATAGTTTTTTTTTTCGATGCAATTTGTATTTATTTGTTAAATTCAACATTTCCTCCAATACATACATCCCTGCCTTTATAGAAAATACCTAAAATAAATAAAATTTAAATTCCATTTAGCCTGAAAGATAGCATAGTTTTACCTTGACGGATTACACTATGGCCCTATTTTATAAGCTGTACCATAATGGAATAATACAAGGTAAGCTTGCCTTTTCATAACAATGTAGTTTTCTTATGCGATCGACTGAAAATTGCTAAGAGATCAAACTTTGGCCAACCCCTGCATTAGAGTATAGGATGAAAAAAAAACTATATTCCAAAAGATGGAACAGATTTTTAAATCATATGACTGGTATTAATTAATATTTTAATCTT
Source organism: Timema douglasi (assembly GCA_901482245.1). Classification (NCBI taxonomy): domain Eukaryota; kingdom Metazoa; phylum Arthropoda; class Insecta; order Phasmatodea; family Timematidae; genus Timema; species Timema douglasi. The sequence goes on from CABEEJ010001562.1 coordinate 42,572, forward strand.
ACGCATCCAAACTGTTTGTGCCATTAGTACCCCCACTCCTAACCCCAACCTTTTGACTTGATGCTAGGATCGAGAGAAATGACAGCGGGCAATTCTTTCAATGAAACACAATGGAACTCCGTCAGTTTCTAAATGATGCCTTTATTCAGCTATCAACAATGTTTTCCCACTGGTCGGATCACCCAAACTTTGTCCATCTCTCGTCTATTTTCAACAGTTTTATTTCCTGCGCACACCACCCAACTCCTCGATTCAATCTACGACACAAAATGTGTACAAAAGAACAAAACAAAAGACCTAGACCAACAATAATTTGTCACAAATAAATATATATATATGCCTTGAATGGCGATACTGGTCTTATTTCCTAACAATTTTGAAAGATGGTAATGCTGTTGAGACGCACTCACCAGGACAATACAATCACCCATCAACATGTCGGGGGAAGAGCGGAGCATTAAAGCAACGCAAGGAACCAATAATCTTAAAACATCTAGCAAACTATTTTATATTTTCTTCAAGCTTGAACCAATAGGGTTAAAGTTTATAGATACGGCGTTTATCACCTACAAAGTACTATTACGGCCGTGTCTGATTAGTCTATTGCAATACACATATGCACATTTTTAATGCATACTTCAAACACATTTCTGGTGCACTAAAGTACATAATACTTTTAGGACTGCATAGTACAGCAGAGATTCATAGTGGCTACTTCTTACAAACGTTGCCATGGCAACAAAATTTAATCTAGTGGTTTTTTTCCATTGTATAGTATTTAACAATTATGTTTTTCATGCTGAATTTTTTTTAAAACCAATATGACCAAAGAACAATATTAGTTTTGATGGATCCAATAGCCAAACTGGATAGCTTAGTCGTTAGAACATTGGTGTATTAAGCCAAAGGTCCCGGGTATGATCCCCATATAGGTGTCATTTTTTTAATTTGGAGAATATGTTTTATTTAACCATTTGTATATATTTGATACTATTCCCCACAACTTATAGTACTTTAATTCAATTAAACAACTTTATTTTAACTACCAGTGCGCAAAAAGGTAAATTTGTATCTGCCCTTGAGTGAAAGCGCACTGTGAGATAGTGCACCAGCACACCAGAAATAGAATTTTGACACCATCAAAATTAATTACATCTGACCTTTATGTCGAGGTAAATGCAACTTACAAGTATCCTTGGCTTCCAAGGGCTTTTTGATAGATTATTCATACACGGTTTAGGTTTCCAGGAATCGCGAACTCCCTCCCTCAGGTTATGACTGGCCCCCAACTTTTTGATTCTCAATCAACTCACACATATCGGGAGCAGCACTATCGATAACGTTAATTTTGGACCTATCCCCTCCACTCCCCCCGAGAACGTTCCTACTTACGCCCCTGCTCCAAAAAAGACCTCCTCCTGCTCAAACCAATTTACTCCCTACCAATACACCCGCCTTCATGCTCCAAACATTCATACCGGCTTGAAACTTAGGCCTTTAAACAAGAATATTTGACATAGGTCGATATTATCCCTTTGATCAACTTCTTAGGAATTATTACACGGGAGATAACGCAGGGAGGGTCACACCGGGGTGAATATCAGACAACAGAGAAGTTAAATAACGAAATGGAGGTCTATCTTAAGTTAAGATATCAATATTCAGGACTTCTATAATGTTTTAATAAACTTACAAAGACACTTTAATGATGTTTAAAGTGATGCGACATTATAATCGTCGAGGAGTCAAGCGACTTAACAGGACAAGAGATGGACAAAGTTTGGTAAAAACACACACACATGTATCAGGAAGGCTCCATCATTTGTCTCGGTACTATGAGAGACAAATATCGGTGGTATTCCGTGTTGGTCACCTTAGCTACAGCTTGGTTCTTTTACAGAGTTGCACTTTATGACCTTTTTTTTATTTGAAAAGACAGCAGTTCAAGTTAAAAACAAAACAAATTAAAGCCAATTATTAAATAACCAACAAAAATCCAAAAATATTTATTATTACAATATTTTCAACAAAAGACATCCAAGATTTTTTATTTAATTTGATTGGTGAAAAACAGTTTTCACGATGGTGTGTATATATATATATATATATATTTTAATGTGCATAAAATGTGAACCCAGGTCAGTCTGACGTGAGCATAAATTAACAAACGCTAGAACACCCGCTTTTATCAGCACTCCACTCGAAGCCCATCACTTCAAGAACCGACGCGTGCGCGCGCACACACACACCCTTTTGGTTTAGGTACCCTATGGATTATATTCAGGTCCGTTAGGTTCAGTTTTATTCTATACAATCATAATGACTTTTGAAAAAAGTTCAATTTTTTTAAAGATAAGTTGTGGAGTTTTTGTAAATTCACTATTTTACTTTACACATCCCATAATGTTACTTTAAAAAAATTATAACAGTTTGTTTTACTATGTTTATTGCAGTCTTCATTTCTTCTTCTTCTTTACAAAGTCCAAAATTAAGTTTATTAATGTTTTTTTTTGTCTCACTACTATGTTTTATCTTTTCGATGGTTTTTTATTTTATTAATATATTTTAGTCCAACCTCGAAAAATTAACGGAGAACCTTAAATTAAGAGAGAGACATACTGATTTACGCCTCATAGGAAAATATCTGACATAAACAAAGAAGTTTCTTAAATTAGAATGCATCACTAGCCACCTAAAAAAGAGTTAGGCGTTGTCAGTTAGGCGCACACACTGTCTATTAACTTCTGAAACCGCACTTAAAAAGTTTGAAGGCATTCTGTTAAAAAAAAACCTTTGATAGTTTGAACTGATGTGAGTTTTAACATGTCTTATGTTACTTTTTCACCACTAATACGAAACCTGCAATTAAGTTTCTTTGAACCATAAACTCTTTTAATAGTTTTTTATGTTTTTTAAAAAAAAGTCTAGAAATCAAGAGAATTCACTAAGTTTTTTTTAATTTTTAACACTGCACCAATATTATCCATTATCGGTTATTACGCCTTGAAGTGACATGCAACCCACTTAAGTTACTTACAGCTCTGTCCCATCTGACTAAACAAAAGAAAGAAAGAAATCCATGTTTTCATCATCGGGTTGCACCACACACTGTCTTGCTGCCGACAAATCCCAAAGCGCTTCACGGTCCGAACGAGTGGGATCTACCATGATAATTACTGTTGAAACACAACGGAGACAAATCAAACGCATTCCACTTCATTTTGTATTAATCCCTCATATTTATATATTTATATAATTTTTTTTTATTTTGTAACTAGCATTATAATAAGTAGTCATATTTAATAGACCATAACCAGAGCAAAAAATGTTCATCCCTTAATTAATATTTTACCTTTGCTTCTAAAAACACAACACTTGCATCAAATTAGTGTTACAGTCATTATTAGCAACCATCGAAAAGTCAACGATAATTAATTATTAATATTATTTTACAATTCCACAAATACACAACATAGGTATTAGATGCAAGACGAAGCAAACGGTCCATACAAGCGGTGGTGGTCGCTTCCGGCCAAACCCGGACCGGAGGGGGAAGGGATAGTAATATATATAACTATTTAATAACAGGTTTAAAATTTGATGCAATGTTCTCAGCAAAATATACAGGATACACTTTGTAAAATGACAACAAATTATCAAGATAAGAGACAAGAAAATTGATAGTGTTCATTTCACACTTCACAAGACTGTTGTTCAAAGAAGATAATTCAGTCAAATTAGACATTTATAAGGTATTTGAGATTTTAATTCTAAAAGTTATTTAAATGGCAAGAACTGCCAACATGAAAAATATTACTTTTTTTTTTCTCTGTAAAGAAAATCTCTTTTCGCTTTATGAGGTAATTGTTTTATATTTGGAAGAAGGTACAGGAAAGGTGGATAGAAACATATAAAGGGGACAAACACAAGATGGCTTTTACAATGAAAAGAACACACTTCACACTTTACACTGTTGCCACTGGACAGAGAGGTGATATCTGCCTCTATCATTACCTCCCAATACCCCAACCTAGGTCTCATTGTTTCAGAACTCATCAGGAGGGAGTGTGACATGCGCAACACAACTTCCTAAAAGAGGGAAACAAAAAAAAAAAAAAAAA